>JAPEVW010000043.1:992500-1022902 GCA_027921565.1 Artemia sinica
TTAACCACTGCTAAGGTGAGAGAAGAATTTGGGACAATTTTTTGGCTGTTGATTTCAACCATTCAGGCTGTTGGACTGACACTTTTGGGTTAGAAATGGTTATCGATGAAATCAGTGGACATGGGACCCCATTTGAAAATGGAAAAAAATTGGGTTAGTGATGGTTAGTTATGGAAGTAATGGACCGCCGCTGAGTGTATGGTATGAGATGAGATGGCTAGTTGATATCAACCATTTAGGCTGGTGGACTAAGACCCAATTCTTCGCTAGTGGATTTCAACCATTCAGACTGAGGACTGAGACCCCAATTCTGAGCTAGTGGATTTCAACCATACAGGCTGGTGGACTAAGACCCCAATTCTGAGCTAGTGGATTTCAACCATTCAGGCTGGTGGACTAAGACCCCAATTCTGAACTACTAGATATAAACCAGTCAGGCTGGTGGACTGAGACCCCAATTCTGAGCTAGTGGATTTCAACAATTCAGGCTGGTGGACTGAGAATCTTGGGTTAGCAATGGTTAGCGAGGGAAGAGGTGGACATGGGACCCCATACGAAAAAAAATTGGGTTAGCGATGGTTAGCAATGGAAGCGATGGACCACCGCTGAGTGTATGGTATGAAATGAAATGGCTAGTGGATTTCAACCACTGAGGCTGGTGGACTTGAGACCCCAATTCTGAAAATGTCCAAATTTTGTTTCATAATTAATTAAAAATTTGCATCCTGATCTCCTGCCGATAATTGATCTCCTGCCGCGCTTGAGCAACAGTCTAGTCATTCACTACCTAAAGCTTCCGTTAACCACTGCTAAGGTGAGAGAAGAATTTGGAAATTTTTTTGGGGGGTGGATTTCAACCATTCCGGCTAGTTGACAGAGACCCTAATTCTGAGCTAGTGGATTTCAACCATTCAGGCTGGTGGACTAAGACCCCAATTCTGACCTATTGGATTTCAACCATTCAGGCTGGTGGACTGAGACCCCAATTATGAGCTAGTGGATTTCAACCATTCAGGCTGGTGGACTGAGACCCCAATTGTAAGGTAGTGGATTTCAACTATTCAGGCTGGTGGACTGAGACTTTTGGGTTAGCGATGGTTAGCGATGGAAGCGGTGGACATGGGACCCGATTTGAAAATGAAAAAAAAATTTTGGGTTAGGGACGGTTAGCAATGGAAGCAGTGGACTGCCGCTGAGTGTATGGTATGAGATATAATGGGTAGTGGATTTCAACCATTCAGGCTGGTGAACTGAGACCCCAATTATGAGCTAGTGGATTTCTATCATTCCAGCGGGTGGACTGAGACCCCTATTCTGAGTTAGTGGATTTCAACAATTCAGGCTAGTGGACTGAGACTTTTGGGTTGGAGATGGTTAGCGATGAAAGCAGTGGACATGGGACCCCATACGAAAAAAAAATTGGGTTAGCGATGGTTAGCGATGGAAGCGATGGACCACTGCTGAGTGTATATTATGAGATGAAATGGCTAGTGGATTTAAACCATTTAGGCTGGTGGACTTGAGACACCAATTCTGAAAAAGTCCAAATTTTGTTTAATAATTAATTAAAAATTTGCATCCTGAACCCCTGCCGATAACCCACAGACCTTATATGAGGGGGTCACTATAGAAAAGAAAAATTGAGCGTGATTGATGGATGGTGGATGGTTAGCGCTTGAGCAACAGTCTAGAAATTCACTACCTAATGCTTCCGTTAACCACTGCTAAGGTGAGAGAAGAATTTGGGACAATTTTTGGCGGTGGATTTCAACCATTCAGGCTGTGGACTGAGACTTTTGGGTTAGAAATGGTTATCGATGGAAGCAGTGGACATGGGACCCCATTGGAAAATGGAAAAAAATGGGTTAGTGAAGTTTAGTTATGGAAGGGGTGGACCGCCGCTGAGTGTATGGTATGAGATGAAATGGCTAGTGGATTTAAACCATTTAGGCTGGTGGACTAGAGACCCCAATTCTGAGCTAGTGGCTTTTTACCATTCAGACTGAGGACTGAGACCCCAATTCCGAGCTAGTGGATTTCAACCATTCCGGCTGGTGGACTAAGACCCCAATTCTGAGCTATTGGATTTCAACAATTCAGGCTGGTGGACTGAGACTTTTGGGTTAGAGATGGTTAGCGATGAAAGCAGTGGACATAGGACCCCATACGAAAAAAAAAATTGGGTTAGCGATGGTTAGCGATCGAAGCGATGGACCACCGCTGAGTGTATAGTATGAGATGAAATGGCTAGTGGATTTCAACCATTTAGGCTGGTGGACTTGAGACCCCAATTCTGAAAATGTCCAAATTTTGTTTAATAATTAATTAAAAATTTGCATCCTGAACCCCTGCCGATAATCCACAGACCTTATATAAGGGGGTCACTATAGAAAAGAAAAATTGAGCATGATTGATGGATGGTGGATGGTTAGCGCTTGAGCAACAGTCTAGAAATTCACTATCTAAAGCTCCTGTTAACCACTGCTAAGGAGAGAGAAGAATTTGGGACAATTTTTTGGCGGTGGATTTCAACCATTCAGGCTGGTGGGCTGACACTTTTGGGTTAGAAATGGTTATCGATGGAAGCAGTGGACATGGGAACCCATTTGAAATGGAAAAAAATTGGGTTAGTGATGGTTAGTTATGGAAGTGGTGGACCGCCGCTGAGTGTATGGTATGAGATGAGATGGCTAGTTGATTTCAACCATTTAGGCTGGTGGACTAAGACCCCAATTCTGAGCTAGTAGATTTCAACCATTTAGACTGAGGACTGAGACCCCAATTCTGAGCTAGTAGATTTCAACCATTCAGGCTGGTGGACTAAGACCCCAATTCTGAGCTATTGGATTTCAACCATTCAGGCTGGTGGACAGAGACCCCAATTATGAGCTAGTGGATTTCAACAATTCAGGTTGGTGGACTGAGATCCCAATTCTAAGGTAATGGATTTCAACCATTCAGGCTGGTGGACTGAGACTTTTGGGCTAGCAATGGTTAGCGATGGAAGAGTTGGACATGGGATCCCATTTTAAAATAAAAAAATTTTTTTGGGTTAGCGATGGTTAGTAATGAAAGCGGTGGACATAGGGCACCATTTGAAAATGAAAAAAAAATTGGGTTAGTGACGGTTAGCTATGGAAGTGGTGGACCGCCGCTGAGTGTATGGTATGAGATGAGATGGCTAGTTGATTTCAACCATTTAGGCTGGTGGACTAAGACCCCAATTCTGAGCTAGTGGATTTCAACCATTTAGTCTGGTGGACTAAGACCCCAATTCTGAGGTAGTGGATTTCAACCATTCAGGCTGATGGACTGAGACCCCAATTAAGAGCTAGTGAATTTCAACCATTCAGGCTGGTGGACTGAGATCCCAATTCTGAGCTAGTTGATTTCAACAATTCAGGCTGGTGGACTGAGACTTTTGGATTAGCGATGGTTAGTGATGGAAGCGGTGGACAAGGGACCCCATTAAAAAAAATTGGGTTAGCAATGGTTAGCGATGGAAGCGGTGGACTGCCGCTGAGTGTATGGTATGAGATGGAATGGCTAGTGGATGTCAACCATTCAGGCTGGTGGAATTGAAAACCCAATTCTGAAAATGTCTAAATTTTGTTTAAAAATTAATTAAAGATTTTCATCTTGAACCCCTTCCGATAATCAACAGACCTTATATGAGGGGGTCACTATAGAAAAGAAAATTTGAGCGTAATTGATGGATGGCAGATGGTTAGCGCTTGAACAACATTCTTGTCATTCACTACCTAAGGCTTCCGTTAACCACTACTAAGGTGAGAGAAGAATTTGAGACAATTTTTTGAGGGTGGATTTCAACCGTTCGGGCTGGTGGACTGAGACCCCAAATCTGAGCTATTGGCTTTCAACCATTCAGGCTGGTTGACTAAGAACCTAAATCTGAGCTATTTGATTTCAGCCATTCAGGCTGGTGGACTGAAACCCCAATTATGAGCTAGTGGCTTTCAACCATTCAGGCTGGTGGACTGAGACCCCAATTCTGAGCTAGTGGATTTCAACAATTTAGGCTGGTGGACTGAGACTTTTGGGTTAGCGATAAAAGCAGTGGATATGGGACCCCATACGAAAAAAAATTGGGTTAACGAAGGTTAGCGATGGTTAGAGAGTGTATAGTATGAGATGAAATGGCTAGTGGATTTCAACCATTTAGGCTGGTGGACTAAGACCCCAATTCTGAGCTAGTGCATTTAAACCATTTAGGCTGATGGACTAAGACCCCAATTCTGAGATAGTGGATTTCAACCATTCAGCCTGGTGGACTAAGACCCCAATTCTGAGCTAGTGGATTTCGACCATTCAGGCTGGTGGACTGAGACCCCAATTCTGAGCTAGTGGATTTCAACAATTCAGGCTGGTGAACTGAGACTTTTGGGTTAGCGATGGTTAGCAATGGTAGCGGTGGACATGGGACCCCATTTAAAAAAAAATGGGCTAGCGATGGTTAGCTATGGAAGCGATCGACCACCGCTGAGTGTATGGTATGAGATGTAATGGCTAGTGGATTTCAACCATTCAGGCTGGTGGACTTGAGACCCCAATTCTGAAAATGTCTCAATTTTCTTTAATAATCAGATAAAAATTTGCATCTTGAACCCCTGCCTATAATCCAAAGATCTTATATGAGGGGGTCACTATAGAAAAGAAAATTTGAGCGTGATTGATGGATGGCAGATGGTTAGCGCTTGAACAACAGTCTGGTCTTTCACTACCTAAAGATTCCGTTAACCACTGCTAAGGTGAGAGAAGAATTTGGGACAATATTTTGAGGATGGATTTCAACCGTTCAGGCTGGTGGACTGAGACCCCAATTTTGAGCTAGTGGCTTTGAACCATTCAGGCTGGTGGACTAAGACCCTAAATCTGAGCAATTGGATTTCAACCATTCAGGCTGGTGGACTGAAACACCAATTATGAGCTAGTGGATTTCAACAATTCAGGCTGGTGGACTGAGATTTTTGGGTTAGCAATGGTTAGCGATGAAATTAGTGGACATGGGACCCCTTCGAAAAAAAAATTGGGTTAGCAATGGTTAGCGATGGAACCGATGGACCACTGCTGAGTGTATGGTGTGAGATGAAATGGCTAGTGGATTTCAACCATTTAGGCTGGTGGATTTGAGACCCCAATTCTGAAAATGTCCAAATTGTGTTTAATAATTAATTAAAAATTTGCATCCTGAACCCCTGCCGATAATCCACAGACCTTATATGAGGGCTCACTATAGAAAAGAAAAATTGAGCGTGATTGATGGATGAGGGATGGTTAGCGCTTGAACAACAGTCTAGTCATTCACTACCTAAAGATTCCGTTAACCACTGCTAAGGTGAGAGAAGAATTTGGGACAATATTTTGAGGATGGATTTCAACCGTTCAGGCTGGTGGACTGAGACAGCAAATTTTGAGCTAGTGGCTTTCAACCATTCAGGCTGGTGGACTAAGACCCTAAATCTGAGCAATTGGATTTCAACCATTCAGGCTGGTGGACTGAAACCCCAATTATAAGCTAGTGGATTTCAACAATTCAGGCTGGTGGACTGAGACTTTTGGTTAGCGATGGTTAGCGATGAAATTAGTGGACATGGGACCCCTTCGAAAAAAATTGGGTTAGCAATGGTTAGCGATGGAACCGATGGACCACCGCTGAGTGTATGGTATGAGATGAAATGGCTAGTGGATTTCAACCATTTAGGCTGGTGGACATGAGACCCCAATTCTGAAAATGTCCAAATTGTGTTTAATAATTAATTAAAAATTTGCATCCTGAACCCCTGCCGATAACCCACAGACCTTATATGAGGGCTCACTATAGAAAAGAAAAATTGAGCGTGATTGATGGATGGCGGATGGTTAGCGCTTGAACAACAGTCTAGTCATTCACTACCTAAAGATTCCGTTAACCACTGCTAAGGTGAGAGAAGAATTTGGGACAATATTTTGAGGATGGATTTCAACCGTTCAGGCTGGTGGACTGAGACCCCAATTTTGAGCTAGTGGCTTTCAACCATTCAGGCGGGTTGACTAAGACCCTAAATCTGAGCTATTGGATTTCAACCATTCAGGCTGGTGGACTGAGACCCCAATTATGAGCTAGTGGATTTCAACCATTCAGGCTGGTGGACTGAGACCCCAATTCTGAGCTAGTGGATTTCAACAATTCATTCTGATGGACTGAGACTTTTGGGTTAGCGATGGTTAGCGATGAAAGCAGTGGACATGGGAACCCATTTGAAAATGGAAAAAAAATTGGGTTAGCGATTGTTAGCGATGGAACCGATGGACCACCGCTGGTGTATGGTATGAGATGAAATGGCTAGTGGATTTCAACCATTTAGGCTGGTGGACTTGAGACCCCAATTCTGAAAAAGTCTAAATTTTGTTTAATAATTAATTAAAAATTTGCATCCTGAACCCCTGCCGATAATCCACAGACCTTATATGAGGGCTCACTATAGAAAAGAAAAATTGAGCGTGATTGATGGATGGTGGATGGATAGCGCTAGAGCAACAGTCTAGTCATTCACTACCTAAAGCTTCCGTTAACCACTGCTAGGGTGAGAAATGAATATGGGACAATTTTTTTAGGTTGGATTTCAACCGTACAGGCTGGTCGACTGAGTTCCCAAATCTGAGCTATTTGCTTTCAACCATTCAGGCGGGTTGACTGAGACCCTAAATCTGAGCTATTGGATTTCAACCATTCAGGCTGGTGGACTGAGACCCAAATTATGAGCTAGTGGATTTCAACCATTCAGGCTGGTGGACTGAGACCCCAATTCTGAGCTAGTGGATTTCAACAATTCATTCTGATGGACTGAGACTTTTGGGTTAGCGATGGTTAGCAATGAAAGCAGTGGACATGGGAACCCATTTGAAAATGGAAAAAGAATTGGGTTAGCGATTGTTAGCGATGGAAGCGATGGACCACCACTGAGTGTATGGTATGAGATGAAATTGCTAGTGGATTTCCACCATTTAGGCTGTTGAACTAAGACCCCAATTCTGAGCTAGTGGATTTCAACCATTTAGGCTGGTGGACTAAGACCCCAATTCTGAGGTAGTGGATTTCAACCATTTAGGCTGGTAGACTAAGACCCCAATTCTGAGCTAGTGGATTTCAACCATTTAGGCTGGTGGACTAAGACCCCAATTCCGAGATAGTGGATTTCAACCATTCAGGCTGGTGGACTAAGACCCTAATTCTGAGCTAGTGGATTTCAACAATTCAGACTGGTGGACTGAGACTTTTGGGTTAGCGATGGTTAGCGATGGTAGCGGTGGACATGGGACCCCATTTAAAAAAAAATGGGTTAGCGATGGTTAGCTATGGAAGCGGTCGACCGCCGCTGAGTGTATGGTATGAGATGAAATGGCTAGTGGATTTCAACCATTCAGGCTGGTGGACTTGAGACCCCAATTCTGAAAAAGTCTAAATTTTCTTTAATAATTAGTTAAAATTTTGCATCTTGAACCCCTGCCTATAATCCACAGATCTTATATGAGGGGGTCACTATAGAAAAGAAAATTTGAGCGTGATTGATGGATGGCGGATGGTTAGCGCTTGAACAACAGTCTAGTCATTCACTACCTAAAGATTCCGTTAACCACTGCTAAGGTGAGAGAAGAATTTGGGACAATATTTTGAGGATGGATTTCAACCGTTCAGGCTGGTGGACTGAGACCCCAATTCTGAGCTAGTGGATTTCAACCATTCAGGCTGGTGGACTAAGACCCCAATTCTGAGCAAGTGGATTTCAACCATTCAGGCTGGTGGACTGAAACCCCAATTATGAGCTATTGGATTTCAACCATTCAGGCTGGTGGACTGAAACCCCAATTCTGAGCTAGTGGATTTCAACAATTCATTCTGATGGATTGAGATTTTTGGGTTAGCAATGGTTAGCGATGAAAGCAGTGGACATAGGACCCCCTATGAAAAAAATTGGGTTAGCGATTGTTAGCGATGGAAGCGATGGACCACCGCTGAGTGTATAGTATGAGATGAAATTGCTAGTGGATTTCAACCATTTAGGCTGTTGGACTAAGACCCCAATTCTGAGCTAGTGGATTTCAACCATTTAGGCTGGTGGACTAAGACCCCAATTCTAAGGTAGTGGATTTCAACCATTCAGGCTGGTGGACTAAAACCCCAATTCTGAGCTATTGGATTTCAACCATTCAGGCTGGCGGACTGAGACTTTTGGGTTAGCGATGGAAGCGCTGGACATGAGACCCCATTTTAAAAAAAAGTTGGGGCAGCGATGGTTAGCTATGGAAGCGGTGGACTGCCGCTGAGTGTATGGTATGAGATGAAATGGCTAGTGGATTTCAACCATTAAAGCTGGTGGACTTGAGACCCCAATTCTGAAAATGTCCAAATTTTGTTTAATACTTAATTAAAAATATGCATCTTGAACCGCTGCCGATAATCCACAGACCTTATATGAGGGGGTCACTATAGAAAAGAAAATTTGAGCGTGATTGTTGGATGGTGTGTAATTTGCGCTGTAGCAGCAGTCTAGTCATTCACTACCTAAAGCTTCAGTTAACCACTGCTAAGGTGAGAGAAGAATTTGGGAAAAATTTTTGGGGGATGGATTTCAACCATTCAGGCTGGTGGACTGAGACTTTTGGGTTTGCGATGGTTAGCGATGGAAGTGGTGGACATGGTACCCCATTTGAAAATGAAAAAAAAAAATTGGGTTAGCGACGGTTAGCGATGGAAGCGGTGGAACGCCGCTGAGTATATGGTATGAGATGAAATGGCTTGTGGATTTCAACCATACATGCTGGTGGACTTGAGAACCCAATTCTGAAAATGTCTAAATTTTGTTTAATAATTACTTAAAAATTTGCATTCTGAACCCCTGCCGATAATCCACAGACCATATATGAGGGGGTAACTATAGAAAAGAAAATTTGACCGTGATTGATAGATGGTGGATGGTTAGCGCTTGAACAACAGTCTAGTCATTCACTACCTAAAGCTTCCGTTAACCACTGTGGATGGATAGCGCTAGAGCAACAGTCTAGTCATTCACTACCTAAAGCTTCCGTTAACCACTGCTAGGGTGAGAAAAGAATATGGGACAATTTTTTTTAGGTTGGATTTCAACCGTACAGGCTGGTCGACTGAGTTCCCAAATCTGAGCTATTTGCTTTCAACCATTCAGGCGGGTTGACTAAGACCCTAAATCTGAGCTAGTGGATTTCAACCATTCAGGCTGGTGGACTGAGACCCCAATTCTGAGCTAGTGGATTTCAACCATTCAGGCTGGTGGACTAAGACCCCAATTCTGAGCTAGTGGATTTCAACAATTCATTCTGATGGACTGAGACTTTTGGGTTAGCGATGGTTAGCGATGGAAGCAGTGGACATGGGAACCCATTTGAAAATGGAAAAAAATTGGGTTAGCGATTGTTAGCGATGGAAGCGATGGACCACCGCTGAGTGTATGGTATGAGATGAAATTGCTAGTGGATTTCCACCATTTATGCTGTTGGACTAAGACCCCAATTATGAGCTAGTGGATTTCAACCATTTAGGCTGGTGGACTAAGACCCCAATTCTGAGGTAGTGGATTTCAACCATTTAGGCTGGTGGACTAAGACCCCAATTCTGAGCTAGTGGATTTCAACCATTTAGGCTGGTGGACTAAGACCCCAATTCCGAGATAGTGGATTTCAACCATTCAGGATGGTGGACTAAGACCCTAATTCTGAGCTAGTGGATTTCAACAATTCAGACTGGTGGACTGAGACTTTTGGGTTAGCGATGGTTAGCGATGGTAGCGGTGGACATGGGACTGTTGCAATAAGACCCTAAATCTGAGCTATTGGATTTCAACCATTCAGGCTGGTGGACTGACATCCCAATTATGAGCTAGTGGATTTCAACCATTCATGCTGGTGAACTGAGACTTTTGGGTTAGCGATGGTTAGCGATGGAAGCGGTGGACACAGGACTCCAAACGAAAAAAAATTTGGGTTAGCGATGGTTAGCGATGGAAGCGGTGGACCACTTCTGAGTGTATGGTATGAGATGAAATGGCTAGTGGATTTCAACCATTTAGGCTGGTGGACTTGAGACCCCCATTCTGAAAATGTCTAAATTTTGTTTAATAATTAATTAAAAATTTACATCCTGAACCCCTGCCGATAATCCACAGACCTTATATGAGGGGGTCACTATAGAAAAAAAATGGAGCGTGATTGATGGATCGTGGATGGTTAGCACTTGAGCAATAGTCTAGTCATTCACTACTTAAAGCTTCCGTTAACTACCGCTAAGGTGAGAGAAGAATTTGGGACAATTTTTTGGAAGTGGATTTCAACCATTCAGACTGGTGGACTAAGACCCCAATTCTGAGCTATTGGATTTCAACCATTCAGGCATATGGACTGAGACCCCAATTATGAGCTAGTGGATTTCAACCATTCAGGCTGGTGGACTGAGACGAAAGTGTATTTTTCTTGTTTAATGTGTCTTTTTCTGATTGTATTATCTGTAAAGTGCTGCTACTGGTGGACTGAGACTTTTGGGTTAGCGATGGTTAGCGATGGTAGCGGTGGACATGGGACCCCATTTAAAAAAAAATGGGTTAGCGATGGTTAGCTATGGAAGCGGTCGACCGCCGCTGAGTGTATGGTATGAGATGAAATGGCTAGTGGATTTCAACCATTCAGGCTGGTGGACTTGAGACCCCAATTCTGAAAAAGTCTAAATTTTCTTTAATAATTAGTTAAAATTTTGCATCTTGAACCCCTGCCTATAATCCACAGATCTTATATGAGGGGGTCACTATAGAAAAGAAAATTTGAGCGTGATTGATGGATGGCGGATGGTTAGCGCTTGAACAACAGTCTAGTCATTCACTACCTAAAGATTCCGTTAACCACTGCTAAGGTGAGAGAAGAATTTGGGACAATATTTTGAGGATGGATTTCAACCGTTCAGGCTGGTGGACTGAGACCCCAATTCTGAGCTAGTGGATTTCAACCATTCAGGCTGGTGGACTAAAACCCTAAATTTGAGCAATTGGATTTCAACCATTCAGGCTGGTGGACTGAAACCCCAATTATGAGCTATTGGATTTCAACCATTCAGGCTGGTGGACTGAAACCCCAATTCTGAGCTAGTGGATTTCAACAATTCATTCTGATGGATTGAGATTTTTGGGTTAGCAATGGTTAGCGATGAAAGCAGTGGACATAGGACCCCCTATGAAAAAATTGGGTTAGCGATTGTTAGCGATGGAAGCGATGGACCACCGCTGAGTGTATAGTATGAGATGAAATTGCTAGTGGATTTCAACCATTTAGGCTGTTGGACTAAGACCCCAATTCTGAGCTAGTGGATTTCAACCATTTAGGCTGGTGGACTAAGACCCCAATTCTAAGGTAGTGGATTTCAACAATTCAGGCTGGTGGACTAAAACCCTAATTTTGAGCTATTGGATTTCAACCATTCAGGCTGGCGGACTGAGACTTTTGGGTTAGCGATGGAAGCGCTGGACATGAGACCCCATTTTAAAAAAAAGTTGGGGCAGCGATGGTTAGCTATGGAAGCGGTGGACTGCCGCTGAGTGTATGGTATGAGATGAAATGGCTAGTGGATTTCAACCATTAAAGCTGGTGGACTTGAGACCCCAATTCTGAAAATGTCCAAATTTTGTTTAATACTTAATTAAAAATATGCATCTTGAACCACTGCCGATAATCCACAGACCTTATATGAGGGGGTCACTATAGAAAAGAAAATTTGAGCGTGATTGTTGGATGGTGTGTAATTTGCGCTGTAGCAGCAGTCTAGTCATTCACTACCTAAAGCTTCAGTTAACCACTGCTAAGGTGAGAGAAGAATTTGGGAAAAATTTTTGGGGGATGGATTTCAACCATTCAGGCTGGTGGACTGAGACTTTTGGGTTTGCGATGGTTAGCGATGGAAGTGGTGGACATGGTACCCCATTTGAAAATGAAAAAAAAAATTGGGTTAGCGACGGTTAGCGATGGAAGCGGTGGAACGCCGCTGAGTATATGGTATGAGATGAAATGGCTTGTGGATTTCAACCATACATGCTGGTTGACTTGAGAACCCAATTCTGAAAATGTCTAAATTTTGTTTAATAATCAATTAAAAATTTGCATCTTGAACCCCTGCCGATAGTCCAAAGACCCTATATGAGGGGGTAACTATAGAAAAGAAAATTTGACCGTGATTGATAGATGGTGGATGGTTAGCGCTTGAACAACAGTCTAGTCATTCACTACCTAAAGCTTCCGTTAACCACTGTGGATGGATAGCGCTAGAGCAACAGTCTAGTCATTCACTACCTAAAGCTTCCGTTAACCACTGCTAGGGTGAGAAAAGAATATGGGACAATTTTTTTTGGTTGGATTTCAACCGTACAGGCTGGTCGACTGAGTTCCCAAATCTGAGCTATTTGCTTTCAACCATTCAGGCGGGTTGACTAAGACCCTAAATCTGAGCTATTGGATTTCAACCATTCAGGCTGGTGGACTGAGACCCCAATTATGAGCTAGTGGATTTCAACCATTTAGGCTGGTGGACTAAGACCCCAATTCCGAGATAGTGGATTTCAACAATTCATTCTGATGGACTGAGACTTTTGGGTTAGCGATGGTTAGCGATGAAAGCAGTGGACATGGGAACCCATTTGAAAATGGAAAAAAAAATTGGGTTAGCGATTGTTAGCGATGGAAGCGATGGACCACCGCTGAGTGTATGGTATGAGATGAAATTGCTAGTGGATTTCCACCATTTAGGCTGTTGGACTAAGACCCCAATTCTGAGCTAGTGGATTTCAACCATTTAGGCTGGTGGACTAAGACCCCAATTCTGAGGTAGTGGATTTCAACCATTTAGGCTGGTGGACTAAGACCCCAATTCTGAGCTAGTGGATTTCAACCATTTAGGCTGGTGGACTAAGACCCCAATTCCGAGATAGTGGATTTCAACCATTCAGGATGGTGGACTAAGACCCTAATTCTGAGCTAGTGGATTTCAACAATTCAGACTGGTGGACTGAGACTTTTGGGTTAGCGATGGTTAGCGATGGTAGCGGTGGACATGGGACCCCATTTAAAAAAAAATGTGTTAGCGATGGTTAGCTATGGAAGCGGTCGACCGCCGCTGAGTGAATGGTATGAGATGAAATGGCTAGTGGATTTCAACCATTCAGGCTGGTGGACTTGAGACCCCAATTCTGAAAAAGTCTAAATTTTCTTTAATAATTAGTTAAAATTTTGCATCTTGAACCCCTGCCTATAATCCATAGATCTTATATGAGGGGGTCACTATAGAAAAGAAAATTTGAGCGTGATTGATGGATGGCGGATGGTTAGCGCTTGAACAACAGTCTAGTCATTCACTACCTAAAGATTCCGTTAACCACTGCTAAGGTGAGAGAAGAATTTGGGACAATATTTTGAGGATGGATTTCAACCGTTCAGGCTGGTGGACTGAGACCCCAATTCTGAGCTAGTGGATTTCAATCATTCAGGCTGGTGGACTAAAACCCTAAATCTGAGCAATTGGATTTCAACCATTCAGGCTGGTGGACTGAAACCCCAATTATGAGCTATTGGATTTCAACCATTCAGGCTGGTGGACTGAAACCCCAATTCTGAGCTAGTGGATTTCAACAATTCATTCTGGTGGATTGAGACTTTTGGGTTAGATATGGTTAGCGATGAAAGCAGTGGACATAGGACCCCCTATGAAAAAAATTGGGTTAGCGATTGTTAGCGATGGAAGCGATGGACCACCGCTGAGTGTATAGTATGAGATGAAATTGCTAGTGGATTTTAACCATTTAGGCTGTTGGACTAAGACCCCAATTCTCAGCTAGTGGATTTCAACCATTTAGGCTGGTGGACTAAGACCCCAATTCTAAGGTAGTGGATTTCAACAATTCAGGCTGGTGGACTAAGACCCCATTTCTGAGCTATTGGATTTCAATCATTCAGGCTGGCGGACTGAGACTTTTGGGTTAGCGATGGTTAACGATGGAAGCGCTGGACATGAGACCCCATTTTAAAAAAAAGTTGGGGCAGCGATGGTTAGCTATGGAAGCGGTGGACTGCCGCTGAGTGTATGGTATGAGATGAAATGGCTAGTGGATTTCAACCATTCAAGCTGGTGGACTTGAGACCCCAATTCTGAAAATGTCCAAATTTTGTTTAATACTTAATTAAAAATATGCATCTTGAACCGCTGCCGATAATCCACAGACCTTATATGAGGGGGTCACTATAGAAAAGAAAATTTGAGCGTGATTGTTGGATGGTGTGTAATTTGCGCTGTAGCAACAGTCTAGTCATTCACTACCTAAAGCTTCAGTTAACCACTGCTAAGGTGAGAGAAGAATTTGGGAAAAATATTTCGGGGGATGGATTTCAACCATTCAGGCTGGTGGACTGAGACTTTTGGGTTTGCGATGGTTAGCGATGGAAGTGGTGGACATGGTACCCCATTTGAAAATGAAAAAAAAAATTGGGTTAGCGACGGTTAGCGATGGAAGCGGTGGAACGCCGCTGAGTATATGGTATGAGATGAAATGGCTTGTGGATTTCAACCATACATGCTGGTGGACTTGAGAACCCAATTCTGAAAATGTCTAAATTTTGTTTAATAATCAATTAAAAATTTGCATCTTGAACCCCTGCCGATAATCCACAGACCCTATATGAGGGGGTCACTATAGAAAAGAAAATTTGACCGTGATTGATAGATGGTGGATGGTTAGCGCTTGAACAACAGTCTAGTCACTCACTACCTAAAGCTTCCGTTAACCACTGCTAAGGTGAGAGAAAAATTTGAGACAATTTTTTGAGGGTGGATTTCAACCGTTCAGGCTGGTGGACTGAGACCCCAATTCTGAGCTATTGGCTTTCAACCATTCAGGCTGGTTGACTAAGAACCTAAATCTGAGCTATTGGATTTCAGCCATTCAGGCTGGTGGACTGAAACCCCAATTATGAGCTAGTGGCTTTCAACCATTCAGGCTGGTGGACTGAGACCCCAATTCTGAGCTAGTGGATTTCAACAATTTAGGCTGGTGGACTGAGACTTTTGGGTTAGCGATAAAAGCAGTGGATATGGGACCCCATCCGAAAAAAAAATTAGGTTAACGAAGGTTAGCGATGGTTAGAGAGTGTATAGTATGAGATGAAATGGCTAGTGGATTTCAACCATTTAGGCTGGTGGACTAAGACCCCAATTCTGAGCTAGTGCATTTAAACCATTTAGGCTGATGGACTAAGACCCCAATTCTGAGATAGTGGATTTCAACCATTCAGCCTGGTGGACTAAGACCCCAATTCTGAGCTATTGGATTCCAGCCATTCAGGCTGGTCGACTGAGACCCCAATTATGAGCTAGTGGATTTCGACCATTCAGGCTGGTGGACTGAGACCCCAATTCTGAGCTAGTGGATTTCAACAATTCAGGCTGGTGAACTGAGACTTTTGGGTTAGCGATGGTTAGCGATGGTAGCGGTGGACATGGGACCCCATTTAAAAAAAAATGGGCTAGCGATGGTTAGCTATGGAAGCGGTCGACCGCCGCTGAGTGTATGGTATGAGATGAAATGGCTAGTGGATTTCAACCATTCAGGCTGGTGGACTTGAGACCCCAATTCTGAAAAAGTCTAAATTTTCTTTAATAATTAGTTAAAATTTTGCATCTTGAACCCCTGCCTATAATCCAAAGATCTTATATGAGGGGGTCACTATAGAAAAGAAAATTTGAGCGTGATTGATGGATGGGCGGATGGTTAGCGCTTGAACAACAGTCTGGTCTTTCACTACCTAAAGATTCCGTTAACCACTGCTAAGGTGAGAGAAGAATTTGGGACAATATTTTGAGGATGGATTTCAACCGTTCAGGCTGGTGGACTGAGACCCCAATTTTGAGCTAGTGGCTTTGAACCATTCAGGCTGGTGGACTAAGACCCTAAATCTGAGCAATTGGATTTCAACCATTCAGGCTGGTGGACTGAAACCCCAATTATAAGCTAGTGGATTTCAACAATTCAGGCTGGTGGACTGAGATTTTTGGGTTAGCGATGGTTAGCGATGAAATTAGTGGACATGGGAACCCCTTCGAAAAAAAATTGGGTTAGCAATGGTTAGCGATGGAACCGATGGACCACTGCTGAGTGTATGGTGTGAGATGAAATGGCTAGTGGATTTCAACCATTTAGGCTGGTGGACTTGAGACCCCAATTCTGAAAATGTCCAAATTGTGTTTAATAATTAATTAAAAATTTGCATCCTGAACCCCTGCCGATAATCCACAGACCTTATATGAGGGCTCACTATAGAAAAGAAAAATTGAGCGTGATTGATTGATGAGGGATGGTTAGCGCTTGAACAACAGTCTAGTCATTCACTACCTAAAGATTCCGTTAACCACTGCTAAGGTGAGAGAAGAATTTGGGACAATATTTTGAGGATGGATTTCAACCGTTCAGGCTGGTGGACTGAGACAGCAAATTTTGAGCTAGTGGCTTTCAACCATTCAGGCTGGTGGACTAAGACCCTAAATCTGAGCAATTGGATTTCAACCATTCAGGCTGGTGGACTGAAACCCCAATTATAAGCTAGTGGATTTCAACAATTCAGGCTGGTGGACTGAGACTTTTGGGTTAGCGATGGTTAGCGATGAAATTAGTGGACATGGGACCCCTTCGAAAAAAATTGGGTTAGCAATGGTTAGCGATTGAACCGATGGACCACCGCTGAGTGTATGGTATGAGATGAAATGGCTAGTGGATTTCAACCATTTAGGCTGGTGGACATGAGACCCCAATTCTGAAAATGTCCAAATTGTGTTTAATAATTAATTAAAAATTTGCATCCTGAACCCCTGCCGATAACCACAGACCTTATATGAGGGCTCAATATAGAAAAGAAAAATTGAGCGTGATTGATGGATGGCGGATGGTTAGCGCTTGAACAACAGTCTAGTCATTCACTACCTAAAGATTCCGTTAACCACTGCTAAGGTGAGAGAAGAATTTGGGACAATATTTTGAGGATAGATTTCAACCGTTCAGGCTGGTGGACTGAGACCCCAATTTTGAGCTAGTGGCTTTCAACCATTCAGGCGGGTTGACTAAGACCCTAAATCTGAGCTATTGGATTTCAACCATTCAGGCTGGTGGACTGAGACCCCAATTATGAGCTAGTGGATTTCAACCATTCAGGCTGGTGGACTGAGACCCCAATTCTGAGCTAGTGGATTTCAACAATTCATTCCGATGGACTGAGACTTTTGGGTTAGCGATGGTTAGCGATGAAAGCAGTGGACATGGGAACCCATTTGAAAATGGAAAAAAAAATTGGGTTAGCGATTGTTAGCGATGGAACCGATGGACCGTGTATGATATGAGATGAAATGGCTAGTGGATTTCAACCATTTAGGCTGGTGGACATGAGACCCCAATTTTGAAAATGTCCAAATTGTGTTTAATAATTAATTAAAAATTTGCATCCTGGACCCCTGCCGATAATCCACAGACCTTATATGAGGGCTCACAATAGAAAAGAAAAATTGAGCGTGATTGATGGATGGTGGATGGATAGCGCTAGAGCAACAGTCTAGTCATTCACTACCTAAAGCTTCCGTTAACCACTGCTAGGGTGAGAAAAGAATATGGGACAATTTTTTTAGGTTGGATTTCAACCGTACAGGCTGGTCGACTGAGTTCCCAAATCTGAGCTATTTGCTTTCAACCATTCAGGCGGGTTGACTAAGACCCTAAATCTGAGCTATTGGATTTCAACCATTCAGGCTGGTGGACTAAGACCCTAATTCTGAGCTAGTGGATTTCAACCATTCAGGCTGGTGGACTGAGACCCCAATTCTGAGCTAGTGGGTTTCAACAATTCATTCTGATGGACTGAAACTTTTGGGTTAGCGATGGTTAGCAATGAAAGCAGTGGACATGGGAACCCATTTGAAAATGGAAAAAGAATTGGGTTAGCGATTGTTAGCGATGGAAGCGATGAACCACCGCTGAGTGTATGGTATGAGATGAAATTGCTAGTGGATTTCCACCATTTAGGCTGTTGAACTAAGACCCCAATTCTGAGCTAGTGGATTTCAACCATTTAGGCTGGTGGACTAAGACCCCAATTCTGAGCTAGTGGATTTCAACCATTTAGGCTGGTAGACTAAGACCCCAATTCTGAGCTAGTGGATTTCAACCATTTAGGCTGGTGGACTAAGACCCCAATTCCGAGATAGTGGATTTCAACCATTCAGGCTGGTGGACTAAGACCCTAATTCTGAGCTAGTGGATTTCAACCATTCAGGCTGGTGGACTAAGACCCTAATTCTGAGCTAGTGGATTTCAACAATTCAGACTGGTGGACTGAGACTTTTGGGTTAGCGATGGTTAGCGATGGTAGCGGTGGACATGGGACCCCATTTAAAAAAAAATGGGATAGCGATGGTTAGCTATGGAAGCGGTCGACCGCCGCTGAGTGTATGGTATGAGATGAAATGGCTAGTGGATTTCAACCATTCAGGCTGGTGGACTTGAGACCCCAATTCTGAAAAAGTCTAAATTTTCTTTAATAATTGGTTAAAATTTTGCATCTTGAACCCCTGCCTATAATCCACAGATCTTATATGAGGGGGTCACTATAGAAAAGAAAATTTGAGCGTGATTGATGGATGGCGGATGGTTAGCGCTTGAACAACAGTCTAGTCATTCACTACCTAAAGATTCCGTTAACCACTGCTAAGGTGAGAGAAGAATTTGGGACAATATTTTGAGGATGGATTTCAACCGTTCAGGCTGGTGGACTGAGACCCCAATTCTGAGCTAGTGGATTTCAACCATTCAGGCTGGTGGACTAAAACCCTAAATCTGAGCAATTGGATTTCAACCATTCAGGCTGGTGGACTGAAACCCCAATTATGAGCTATTGGATTTCAACCATTCAGGCTGGTGGACTGAAACCCCAATTCTGAGCTAGTGGATTTCAACAATTCATTCTGATGGATTGAGATTTTTGGGTTAGCAATGGTTAGCGATGAAAGCAGTGGACATAGGACCCCCTATGAAAAAAATTGGGTTAGCGATTGTTAGCGATGGAAGCGATGGACCACCGCTGAGTGTATAGTATGAGATGAAATTGCTAGTGGATTTCAACCATTTAGGCTGTTGGACTAAGACCCCAATTCTGAGCTAGTGGATTTCAACCATTTAGGCTGGTGGACTAAGACCCCATTTCTAAGGTAGTGGATTTCAACAATTCAGGCTGGTGGACTAAGACCCCAATTCTGAGCTATTGGATTTCAACCATTCAGGCTGGCGGACTGAGACTTTTGGGCTAGCGATGGAAGCGCTGGACATGAGACCCCATTTTAAAAAAAAGTTGGGGCAGCGATGGTTAGCTATGGAAGCGGTGGACTGCCGCTGAGTGTATGGTATGAGATGAAATGGCTAGTGGATTTCAACCATTAAAGCTGGTGGACTTGAGACCCCAATTCTGAAAATGTCCAAATTTTGTTTAATACTTAATTAAAAATATGCATCTTGAACCGCTGCCGATAATCCACAGACCTTATATGAGGGGGTCACTATAGAAAAGAAAATTTGAGCGTGATTGTTGGATGGTGTGTAATTTGCGCTGTAGCAGCAGTCTAGTCATTCACTACCTAAAGCTTCAGTTAACCACTGCTAAGGTGAGAGAAGAATTTGGGAAAAATTTTTGGGGGATGGATTTCAACCATTCAGGCTGGTGGACTGAGACTTTTGGGTTTGCAATGGTTAGCGATGGAAGTGGTGGACATGGTACCCCATTTGAAAATGAAAAAAAAAATTGGGTTAGCGACGGTTAGCGATGGAAGCGGTGGAACGCCGCTGAGTATATGGTATGAGATGAAATGGCTTGTGGATTTCAACCATACATGCTGGTGGACTTGAGAACCCAATTCTGAAAATGTCTAAATTTTGTTTAATAATCAATTAAAAATTTGCATCTTGAACCCCTGCCGATAGTCTAAAGACCCTATATGAGGGGGTAACTATAGAAAAGAAAATTTGACCGTGATTGATAGATGGTGGATGGTTAGCGCTTGAACAACAGTCTAGTCATTCACTACCTAAAGCTTCCGTTAACCACTGCTAGGGTGAGAAAAGAATATGGGACAATTTTTTTTAGGTTGGATTTCAACCGTACAGGCTGGTCGACTGAGTTCCCAAATCTGAGCTATTTGCTTTCAACCATTCAGGCGGGTTGACTAAGACCCTAAATCTGAGCTATTGGATTTCAACCATTCAGGCTGGTGGACTGAGACCCCAATTATGAGCTAGTGGATTTCAACCATTCAGGCTGGTGGACTGAGACCCCAATTCTGAGCTAGTGGATTTCAACAATTCATTCTGATGGACTGAGACTTTTGGGTTAGCGATGGTTAGCGATGAAAGCAGTGGACATGGGAACCCATTTGAAAATGGAAAAAAAATTGGGTTAGCGATTGTTAGCGATGGAAGCGATGGACCACCGCTGAGTGTATGGTATGAGATGAAATTGCTAGTGGATTTCCACCATTTAGGCTGTTGGACTAAGACCCCAATTCTGAGCTAGTGGATTTCAACCATTTAGGCTGGTGGACTAAGACCCCAATTCTGAGGTAGTGGATTTCAACCATTTAGGCTGGTGGACTAAGACCCCAATTCTGAGCTAGTGGATTTCAACCATTTAGGCTGGTGGACTAAGACCCCAATTCTGAGCTAGTGGATTTCAACCATTCAGGCTGGTGGACTAAGACCCTAATTCTGAGCTAGTGGATTTCAACAATTCAGACTGGTGGACTGAGACTTTTGGGTTAGCGATGGTTAGCGATGGTAGCGGTGGACATGGGACCCCATTTAAAAAAAAATGTGTTAGCGATGGTTAGCTATGGAAGCGGTCGACCGCCGCTGAGTGAATGGTATGAGATGAAATGGCTAGTGGATTTCAACCATTCAGGCTGGTGGACTTGAGACCCCAATTCTGAAAAAGTCTAAATTTTCTTTAATAATTAGTTAAAATTTTGCATCTTGAACCCCTGCCTATAATCCATAGATCTTATATGAGGGGGTCACTATAGAAAAGAAAATTTGAGCGTGATTGATGGATGGCGGATGGTTAGCGCTTGAACAACAGTCTAGTCATTCACTACCTAAAGATTCCGTTAACCACTGCTAAGGTGAGAGAAGAATTTGGGACAATATTTTGAGGATGGATTTCAACCGTTCAGGCTTGTGGACTGAGACCCCAATTCTGAGCTAGTGGATTTCAATCATTCAGGCTGGTGGACCAAAACCCTAAATATGAGCTATTGGATTTCAACCATTCAGGCTGGTGGACTGAAACCCCAATTCTGAGCTAGTGGATTTCAACCATTCAGGCTGGTGGACTGAAACCCCAATTCTGAGGTAGTGGATTTCAACAATTCATTCTGGTGGATTGAGACTTTTGGGTTAGCAATGGTTAGCGATGAAAGCAGTGGACATAGGACCCCCTATGAAAAAAATTGGGTTAGCGATTGTTAGCGATGGAAGCGATGGACCACCGCTGAGTGTATAGTATGAGATGAAATTGCTAGTGGATTTTAACCATTTAGGCTGTTGGACTAAGACCCCAATTCTGAGCTAGTGGATTTCAACCATTTAGGCTGGTGGACTAAGACCCCAATTCTAAGGTAGTGGATTTCAACAATTCAGGCTGGTGGACTAAGACCCCATTTCTGAGCTATTGGATTTCAATCATTCAGGCTGGCGGACTGAGACTTTTGGGTTAGCGATGGTTAGCGATGGAAGCGCTGGACATGAGACCCCATTTTAAAAAAAAGTTGGGGCAGCGATGGTTAGCTATGGAAGCGGTGGACTGCCGCTGAGTGTATGGTATGAGATGAAATGGCTAGTGGATTTCAACCATTCAAGCTGGTGGACTTGAGACCCCAATTCTGAAAATGTCCAAATTTTGTTTAATACTTAACTAAAAATATGCATCTTGAACCGCTGCCGATAATCCACAGACCTTATATGAGGGGGTCACTATAGAAAAGAAAATTTGAGCGTGATTGTTGGATGGTGTGTAATTTGCGCTGTAGCAACAGTCTAGTCATTCACTACCTAAAGCTTCAGTTAACCACTGCTAAGGTGAGAGAAGAATTTGGGAAAAATATTTCGGGGGATGGATTTCAACCATTCAGGCTGGTGGACTGAGACTTTTGGGTTTGCGATGGTTAGCGATGGAAGTGGTGGACATGGTACCCCATTTGAAAATGAAAAAAAAAATTTGGGTTAGCGACGGTTAGCGATGGAAGCGGTGGAACGCCGCTGAGTATATGGTATGAGATGAAATGGCTTGTGGATTTCAACCATACATGCTGGTGGACTTGAGAACCCAATTCTGAAAATGTCTAAATTTTGTTTAATAATCAATTAAAAATATGCATCTTGAACCCCTGCCGATAGTCCAAAGACCCTATATGAGGGGGTCACTATAGAAAAGAAAATTTGACCGTGATTGATAGATGGTGGATGGTTAGCGCTTGAACAACAGTCTAGTCACTCACTACCTAAAGCTTCCGTTAACCACTGCTAAGGTGAGAGAAAAATTTGAGACAATTTTTTGAGGGTGGATTTCAACCATTCAGGCTGGTGGACTGAGACCCCAATTCTGAGCTAGTGGCTTTCAACCATTCAGGCTGGTGCAATAAGACCCTAAATCTGAGCTATTGGATTTCAACCATTCAGGCTGGTGGACTGACATCCCAATTATGAGCTAGTGGATTTCAACCATTCATGCTGGTGAACTGAGACTTTTGGGTTAGCGATGGTTAGCGATGGAAGCGGTGGACACAGGACTCCAAACGAAAAAAAATTTGGGTTAGCGATGGTTAGCGATGGAAGCGGTGGACCACTTCTGAGTGTATGGTATGAGATGAAATGGCTAGTGGATTTCAACCATTTAGGCTGGTGGACTTGAGACCCCCATTCTGAAAATGTCTAAATTTTGTTTAATAATTAATTAAAAATTTACATCCTGAACCCCTGCCGATAATCCACAGACCTTATATGAGGGGGTCACTATAGAAAAAAAATGGAGCGTGATTGATGGATCGTGGATGGTTAGCACTTGAGCAACAGTCTAGTGATTCACTACCTAAAGCTTCCGTTAACTACCGCTAAGGTGAGAGAAGAATTTGGGACAATTTTTTGGAAGTGGATTTCAACCATTCAGACTGGTGGACTAAGACCCCAATTCTGAGCTATTGGATTTCAACCATTCAGGCATATGGACTGAGACCCCAATTATGAGCTAGTGGATTTCAACCATTCAGGCTGGTGGACTGAGACGAAATTGTATTTTTCTTGTTTAATGTGTCTTTTTCTGATTGTATTATCTGTAAAGTGCTGCTACTTTTATGTTTATGATAAAAGAAAATATGATTCTTTATTGATTTTTTTCTCATTATTCTTGAAAGGAGTAGTAATAGGGAAATTATTTAGTCATTAGACATCTATAATCTACAGTTAGTTTTAGGTAACTGTAGCATTTGAAAATAAAAAGAAAAAAAATATGGGTTAGCGATGGTTATCGATGGAAGCAGTGGACTTGGGACCCCATTTGAAAATGAAAGCGATGGTTAGCTATAGAAGTGGTGGACCACTGCTGAGTGTATGGTATGAGATGAAACGGCTAGTGGATTTCAACCATTCTGGCTGGTGGACTCGAGACCCCAATTTTGAAAATGCCCAAATTTTGTTTCATAATTAATTAAAAATTTGCATCTTGAACCCCTGCCGATAATCCACAGACCTTATATAAGGGGGTCACTATAGAAAAGAAAATTTTAGCGTGATTGATGGATGGCGGATGGTTAGTGCTTGAGCAACAGTCAGGTCATTCACTACCTAAAATTTCCGTTAACCACTGCTAAGGTGAGAGAAGAATTTGGGATAATTTTTTGAGGGTGGATTTCAACCATTCTGGCTGGTATACTAAGACTCTAAATCTGAGCTATTGGATTTCAACCATTCAGGCTGATGGACTAAGACCCCAATTATGAGCTAGTGGATTTCAACAATTCAGGCTTGTGGACTGAGAGTTTCAAGCTTGTTCAGGCTTGTGGTTAGCGATGGTTAGAGATGGAAGCGGTGGACCACCGCTGAGTGTATGGTATGAGATGAAATGGCTAGTGGATTTCAACCATTTAGGTCGGTGGACTTGAGACCCCAATTCTGAAAATTTCCAAATTTTTTTTAATAGTTAATTAAAAATTTGCATCCGGAACCCCTGCCGATAATCCACAGACCTTATATGAGGGGGTCACTATAGAACAGACAAAAATGAGCGTGATTGATGGATGGCGGATGGTTAGAGCTTGAGCAACAGTCTAGTTATTCACTACCTAAAGCTTCAGTTAACCACTGCTAAGGTGAGAGAAGAATTCGGGACAATTTTTGGGGGTGGATTTCAACCATTCAAGGTGGTGGACTGAGACCCCAATTCTGAGGTAGTGGATTTCAACCATTAAGGCTGGTGGACTGAGACTCTTGGGTTAGCGATGGTTAGCGTTGTAAGAGTTGGATATGGGACCCCATTTGAAAAAAAAATTGGATCTCGCCATAGAGGCTGGTGGACTAAGACCCTAAATCTGAGCTAGTGGATTCCAACCCTTCAGGCTGGTGGACTGAGACCTCAATTCCTATCTAGTGGATTGCAACCATTCAGGCTGGTGGACTGAGACGAAAGTGTATTTTTCTTGTTTAATGTGTCTTTTCTTGTTTAATGTGTCTTTTTCTTGTTTAATGTGTCTTTTTCTAATCTGTAAGGTGCTGCTACTTTTATGTTTATAATAAAAGAAAATATGGTATGAGATGAAATGGCTCGTGGATTTCAACAATTCAGGCTGAGGGACTGAGACCCCAATTCTGAGTTAGTGGATTTCAACCATTCAGGCTAGTGGACAGAGACCCCAATTCTGAGCTAGTGGATTTCAACCATTCAGGCTGGTGGACTAAGACCCCAATTCTGAGCTATTGGATTTAAACCATTCAGGCTGGTGGACTGAAACCCCAATTATGAGCTAGTGGATTTCAACCATTCAAGCTGGAGAACTGAGACGCCAATTCTGAGGTAGTGGATTTAAACCATTCAGGCTGGCGGACTGAGACTTTTGGGTTAGCGATGGTTAGCGATGGAAGAGTTGGACATGGGACCCTATTTGAAAAAAAAAAATTGGGTTAGTGATGGTTAGCAATGAAAGCAGTGGACATGGGACCCCATTTGAAACTGAAAAAAAAAATTGGGTTAGTGACGGTTAGCGTTGGAAGCGGTCGACCGCCACTGAGAGTATGGTATGAGATGAGATGGCTAGTGGATTTCAACCACTTAGGTTGGTGGACTAAGACCCCAATTTTGAGGTAGTGAATTGCAACCATTCAGGCTGGTCAACTAAGACCCCAATTCTGAGCTATTGGATTTCAACCATTCAGGCTGGTGGACTGAGAACTCCAATTATGAGCTAGTGGATTTCAACCATTCAGGCTTGTGGACTAAGACCCCAATTTTGAGTTAGTGAATTTCAACAATTCAGGCTGGTCAACTAAGACCCCAATTCTGAGCTATTGGATTTCAAACATTCAGGCTGGTGGACTGAGAACCCCAATTATGAGCTAGTGGATTTCAACCATTCAGGCTGGTGGACTGAGACCCCAATTATGAGCTAGTGGATTTCAACAATTCAGGCTTGTGGACTGAGAATTTTGGGTTAGCGATGGTTAGCGATTGAAGCGGTGGACCGCCGCTGAGTGTATGGCATGAGATGAAATGGTTAGTGGATTTCAACCGTACAGGATAGTGGACTTGAGACCCAAATTCTGAAAATTTCCAAATTTTGTTTTATAATTAATTAAAATTTGCATCCTGAACCCTTGCCGATTATCCACAGACCTTATATGAGGGGGTCACTATAGAAAAGAAAATTGAGCGTGATTGATGGATGGCGGATGGTTAGTGCTTGAACAACAGTCTAGTCATTCACTACCTAAAGCTTCCGTTAACCACTGCTAAGGTGAGAGAAGAATTTGGGACAATATTTTGGGGGGTGGATTTCAACCATTCAGGCTGGTGGACTGAGACCCAAATTCTAAGCTAGTGGATTTCAACCATTCAGGCTGGTAGACTAAGACCCCAATTCTGAGCTATTGGATTTCAACCATTCAGGCTGGTGGACTGAGACTTTCGGGTTAGCAATGGTTATCGATTGAAGCAGTGGACATGGAACCAAATTTGAAAATGAAAAAAAAAATTGGGGTTAGCGATGGTTAGCTTTGGAAGCAGTGGACCGCCGCTGAGTGTATGGTATGAGATGAAATGGCTAGTGGATTTAAACCCTTCGGGCATGTGGACTTGAGACCCAAATTCGTAAAATATCCAAATTTTATTTAATAATTAACTAAAAATTTGCATCCTGAACCCCGGCCGATAATCCAAAGACCTTATATGAGGGGATCACTATAGAATAGAATAATTGAGCGTGATTGATGGATGGCGGATGGTTAGTGCTTGAGCGATAGTCTATTCGTTCACTACCTAAAGCTTGCGTTAACCACTGCTAAGGTGAGAGAAGAGTTTGGGACAATTCAATCAACCATTTAGGCTGGTGGACTCAGACGAAAGTGTATTTTTCTTGTTTAAAATGCCTTTTTCTAATTTTATTATCTGTAAAGTGCTGCTACTTTTATGTTTATAATAAAAGAAAATATTATTCTTTATTGATTTTGTTGTCATTATTCTTGAACGGAGTAGTAATAGGGAAATTATTTAGTCATTAGACATCTATAATTTACAGTTAGTAGTAGGTTACTGTAACATTTGAAAATAAAAAGAAAAAAAATTTGGGTTAGTGATGGTTATCAATGGAAGAAGTGAACATGGGACCCCATTTTAAAATGAAAAGAAATTTTTTTTGGTTAGCGATGGTTAGCGATGGAAGCAGTGGACCGCCACTGAGCGTATGGTATGAGATGAGATGGCTAGTGGATTTCGATCATTTAGGCTGGTGGACTTAGACTTTTGGGTTAGCGATGGTTAGCGATGGAAGCATTGGACATGGGATCCAATTTAAAAAAAAAATTGGGTTAGCGATGGTTAGCAATGGAAGCGGTGGAAATGGGACCCAATTGGAAATTTTGGGTTAGCGACGAGTACGGACTGTGAAAGCACGGCCTATCGATCCTTTTGGCTTGATAAGCCGTGTTCATGACACGTGTTGGCATGATTCCGTGGTCAATTCTGTGATAGAGCATGTTAAAGGAAGCAACTTAAGGTATATACACGAAACATATTTGACTCATGGCTCACTAAGGCTCAAGCCGGATCTAGTAATTGTTAAGTTAGGTGTGGCCTACATTGATGATAATACAAGTGGCTTACGATCACCCCTCGGTATTCAATAGAGCAGCTGAAGAAAAGATACGAAAGTATGGTGTACTTACTCCTGAGGATATGCCACCTGACTTAGGCGAAATTTACAGGCTTGAGGTCGTCCCTGTTGTACTTGGGGCTTAAGGAGGTTGGAGAAGCTCCAACTCGAAGATTAACAAGATTCTTGGTATATCACATAGCTTCGCCAAGGTTAACATCATCCGGGTAATTAAAGTAGGCTTGTTGATGTTGAGGTTACATAGCAGCCTTCAGAGCTCACGAAATGGCAATGGTAACAATGCATTAACCCTCACCAGTAAAAGTGCTTTACGTCGTAGGAATTTAGTAGTATGTGGTAATAAATTGAATGGAGCCTTCAGGCTCTATGGCTGAGTACCGGTGCGCGGGTACTCTCTCCTCCTAGTTGTAGTCTTAGGTTCTAGGACCAAGGTTGCAGCCAGGAGACAAATGATCAAGCAAAAATAGCCAAATGCCTTGTCATCTAATTAGTGACGCGCACGAATGGATTAACGAGATTCCCACTGTCCCTATCTACTGTCTAGCGAACCCACTGCCAGGGGAACGGGCCTGGTAACGTCTGCGGGGAAAGTGAAGTGGAGGCAAGGCCCTTTGGAGACTTGTTTGTAGTGTCAAGGGAGTCCACCTGTGGGTGGCACTCTCGATCCGTGCTGAGGACAGTGCCGGATGGGGGGAAGCAAAAGGGCAAATGCTGGCTTGATGCCAACTTTCAGTACGAGTAAGGACTGTGAAAGTACGGCCTATTGATCCTTTTGGCTCTAAGAATTTTAAAGTGTCAGAAAAGTTACCAAAGGGATAACTGGCTTGTGATGGCCATGCGTTCATAGTGACGTCGCTTTTTTATCCTTCGATATCGGCTCTTCCTATCATTGTGAAGCAGTATTCGACAAGTGTAGGATTGTTCACCCACCTACAGGGAACGTGAGCTGGGTTTAGACCGTCGTGAGACAGGTTAGTTTTACCCTACAGACGTTCAAAGCCGTTGCTATAGTAATCCTGCGAAGTACGAAAGGAACCGCAGTTTCAGACATTTGGTTTTGCACTTGATCGAACGGCCAATGGTGCGAGGCTACATCAATGTGATTATACCTGAAAGCCTTTGAAGGTAGAATCTGTGCTGGAGTTCACAACGGTACCGTGCGTTCGGACTCACTGGTGGCTAAACTTAACTTGTCCCTTAGCTTTTAGCAATGGGTGCTAGTGCTTCGGAGCCAAGGTTCGGCGGTTGCTTACCCTCGGGAGACGACGACAGGGCAGCTTCACCGTGGAATAAATCAAATATTCCATATGAACGAATGCCAAAATCACTTGTAGACGACTTGGGTACCGGCGGGGGTGTTGTAAATGGTAAAGCAGTAATTTACACTGCGATCTGCTGAGACTAAGCCCACGACCGGGAGATTCGTCTAGCCAGCAGGCAATTCCCCCAAATTCACTTGAATGATTTTCAAGTGTTGGTCGTAAGGGAATATTGAGTATCGAGAATAAAAACGGTGAGTAGAAAGTTCTCAAAAATGAAGGGGAGTTATTCTAAGCCCATTGTATGGGTAGCGGAAATTAGGATGACTCGGCGAGAGTGTCAAGACTCGTTGAATCTCTTGACACAGGCAGTGAACGGGAATAAAAACTATTCCGTTCTCTGTCTATGTGTTTGCCAAGCCCAGGCAGCAATTTTGGTCTTTTTTTGTGACCTATGTGTGCGATTCACGCACACAGAGAGTATTATTCACAACGTGGTCGAGGCCAAATACCTATTTGACCGAGTCCGTTGATTTTGAATTGAAGTTATCAAGTATTTTGTAAGGGTTGCATAGTTTGGATCAAAACGCTTGGTAATATTGGACAGAGAAAATCCAAGACAGATAGTCCAAATAATTGAGAGGCAAAGGTTTAAATGGCTGCGGCACGGGTAAATTAAAGGAGTATGCATGACTCTCTTAATGGACACATACTTGTCAGGTTAGTTTTTGGAAAGGCATGCCTGCCTAGAGTCTTAGGCATGCTGATCAAGAATTCAAAATTGACATAAGACCGTTAGATTGCCTGTAATGAGAGGCAAACAAGGTACGCCCGCCTAGGGTCTTAAAAAAGTTGACCAAGAATTTAAAATTGACATAGGACCATAAATTTGCTTGAAATAACAGGCAAGCAATCGTTTAAAGCCATCTTTAACTTTCAAATAGTACCTATTCAGTGGCATAAATTCAGAAAAATTCTGGGGGGGGCAAGATTCTTGCCACCTCACGGAAGAAAATTTGCAAATTTTCACTTTTATTTTGTGAGGAAAGTGCAAAACTATGCTGATTATATTCTGTTAAAAAAAAGAAAAAAAGTTTGGATTGGTGAAAGTTTCTATTTCAGAGCGAGTGGATGGCTTGGAAAGAGCATTTCCTGCCCCGAAGTAGCGGATATTTTTGAAATATTATTAAAAACTGTATTATCCCTTATATTGGACCTCTTAGACTCCTTTTTAGGGAAGCAAATTACTTAAAAACATATATTGTGCTGTGAAGGATCTAATCCAAAAAAGTAAATTTATAATTAGGAAATGTCATTCTGTTTTGTTAAGAATTGAATTGAGTGATGGCCTAGAACAGGGTTTTTTGGCGCGAAGCGCACTAGCGGAAATGAAAAAATAACCTGGGGAGGGGCAAATTCTATGTCTCAATAGGCAGCCTCAAGTGGGTTGAATTAACAAAAATTCAAGGGAGGGGGAAATCGAGCCAAATTAAGCGGTAGCCAACTTAAAATTCTTTGGCTAAAGTATAGAACACAATTAGATATAGAAAAATTCAAGTACATAAACACAAGTAAGCAAATAAATCATAAATTTGTTTGCATCACGACTGAAGTATCCAGAGAGAGCCA
>JAPEVW010000043.1:1023002-1028002 GCA_027921565.1 Artemia sinica
TACCTCAATACTAAAATACTTTTACTGAACACAGCAAAGTTCTCTTGGAAATAATATTTTTCGTCAGTGAGTAACACTTTTTCTGTTCGAACTAGCACAGTTTCTGTCAAAGATACCAAATTTTTCGTAGAGCGCAACATTTTTTGATTGTGATAACAACTTTTATGTCAGAAGTAGCAAGTTTTGCTTAGCCACTAACGAACCTTCTCATCAAAGTAACAATATTTTACCCTTAATACTAACATACTTTTACTGAAACACACACACAGTTCTCTTAGAAATAATATTTTTCATCAGTGATAACACTTTTTCTGTTCGAACTAGCAAGTTTTCTACCAAAGATACAAAATTTTTTCATTGGTAGAAGTAACATTTTTTATTGTGATAACAGCTTTTCTGTCAGAAGTAGCAAGTTTTGGCTTAAACACTAACAAACATTCTCATCAAAAGTAGACGACATTTTACTTTAATACTAACATACTTTTACTGAACACACACAAATTTCTCTTGAGAAATAATATTTTTCGTCAGTGATAACACGTTTTTCTGTTTGAACTAGCAAGTTTTCTGTCAAAGATACCAAATTTTTTTTAGAAAGTGACATTTTTATGATTGTGATAACAACTTTTTCGGTCAGAAGTAGTAAGTTTTACTTAACACTAACAAAACATGGTCATCAAAGTAATGATATTTTACCATAATACTAACATTACCTTTACTGAACACACACAAATTTCTCTTTAGAAATAAATATTTTTCGTCAGTGGATAACACTTTTTTCTGTTCGAACTAGCAAGTTTTCTGTCAAAGATACCAAAATTTTTCTTAGAAGTAACATTTTTTTTATTCTGATAACAACTTTTCTGTCAGAAGTAGCAAGTTTTGCTTAACACTAACAAACCTTCTCATCAAGTAAACGATATTTCACCTTCAACACTGACATACTTTTACTGAACACACACAAGTTCTATAAGAAAAATATTTTCATCAAATGATAACACTTTTCTGTTTCGAACTAGCAAGTTTTCTACCAAAGATACCAATTTTTTCTTTAGAAGTACAATTTTTTTATTGTGATAACAACTTTTCTGTCAGAAGTAGCAAGTTTTTCTTAACACTAACAGACCTTCTCATCAAAGTAACGACTATTTACCTTAATACTAACATACTTTTATGAACACACACAAATTCTCTTATAAATAATATTTTTCTTCAGTGATAACACTTTTTCTCTTCGAACTAGCAAATTTTCTGTCAAAGATCCCAAATTTTTTCATAGAAGTAAAATTTTTGATTGTGATTAACAACTTTTCTGTCAGAAGTAGCAAGTGTGTCTTAACCCTAACAACAACATTCTCATCAAAAGTGTCACACATTATTTTTATTTGTTTAAGGCTATCTGAGAGCAGATACACATGTTTAGTTGTATTGATACGACACAACAATGGTATGTGTTGTTGCTCTTCGTATATTTATAATGTATGTGTTTTTTGTTGTGTCTGTTATCGGTCTGTGACATCTAATTGTCTTACATGTCCGGGTGGGTGTTTTGGATTAGATTAGGTTAGTTATAGCTAAGTATGTTAGGTTAGCTACCGTTAGATTAGGTGAGGCTAATAAACATTTCCCCATATTTAAGTTAGGTTAGGTTAACTTATCATGAGCGCTCATGATAAGCTAACCTAACCTAACTAAAGCATGGTACAAAGTTGACATGGGGGATTTTCTGGCGAGTATGGTTAGGTTAGGTTAGGCTAGATCAGGTTAGGTTAGGTTAAGTTAGGTAGGTTAGCCTACTAACGCGCGCGTACGTAGGCTAACCTAACTAACTTGACCTAAACCTAACATGATCTAACCTAACCTAACCTATCCATACTCGCCGGAAAATCCCCCAATTCGACTTTTACCATGCTCTACTTTAGGTTAGGTAGTTATTTTATCATGAGCGCTCATGATAAGTTTTCCTTAACCTTTAACTACTTAAAATGGAGAAGAAGAATTTTTACTAGCTAACCTAAACCTAACCTAATTAGCTTAACCTAACCTAACATAGCTAACCTACCCTAACCTAACCAAACACCAACCCAGACGTGTAAACAAATAGATTCAGGACATAGAAACGAAAAATACTATTTATAAGAGAACTTTGTGTGTGTGTTCAGTAAAAGTATTTTAGTATTAAGGTAAAATGTCGTTACTTTGATGAGAAGGTTTGTTAGTGTTAAGCAAAACTTGCTACTTCTCACAGAAAAGTTGTTATCACAATCAAAAAATGTTACTTCTACGAAAAAATTTGGTATCTTTGGTAGAAAATTTGCTAGTTCGAACAGAAAAAGTGTTATCACTGATGAAAAATATTATTTCTAAGAGAAATTTGCGTGTGTTCAGTAAAATTATGTTACTATTAAGGTAAAATATCATTACTTCGATTAGAATGTTTGTTAGTGTTAAGCAAAACTTGCTGCTTCTGACAGAAAAGTTGTTATCACAATAAAAAAATTATACTTCTATGAAAAAATTTGGTATCTTTGGTAGAAAACTTGCTAGTTCGAACAAAAAAGTGTTATCACTGACAAAAAACATTATTTCTAAGAGAAATTTGTGTGTGTTCGGTAAAAGTATGTTAGTATGTTAGTATTAATACTAACATATACTTCTATACTAACATAGGTATACTTCTAACATAGAAGTATGTTAGTATTAAGGTAAAATATCATTACTTTGATGAGAACGTTTGTTAGTGTTAAGCAAAATTTGCTACTTCTGACAGAAAAGTTTTTATCACAATCAAAAATGTTACTTCTAAGAAAAAATTTGGTATCGGTGACAGAAAACTTGCTAGTTCGAACAGAAAAAGTGTTATCACTGACGAAAAATATTATTTCTAAGAAAAATTTGTGTGTGTTCAGTAAAAGTATGTTAGTATTAAAGTAAAATATCGCTACTTTGATGAGAATGTTTGTTAGTGTTAAGAAAAACTTGCTACTTCTGACAGAAAAGTTTATATCACAATCAAAAAATTTTACTTCTATAAAAAAATTTGGTATCTTTGACAGAAAACTTGCTAGTTTGAAGAGAAAAAGTGTTATCACTGAAGAAAAATATTATTTCTAAGAGAAATTTGTGTGTGTTCAGTAAAAGTATGTTAGTATTAAGGTAAAATGTCGTTACTTTGATGAGAAGGTCTGTTAGTGTTAAGCAAAACTTGCTACTTCTGACAGAAAAGTTGTTATCACAATAAAGAAATGTTACTTCAACGAAAAAATTTGGTATCTTTGACAGAAAACTTGCTAGTTCGAACAGAAAAAGTGTTATCACTGACGAAAAATATTGTTTCTAAGAGAAATTTGTTTGTGTTCAGTAAAAGTATGTTAGTATTATGGTAAAATATCATTACTTTGATGAGAATGTTTGTTAGTGTTAAGTAAAACTTACTACTTCTGACCGAAAAGTTGTTATCACATTCATAAAAATGTCACTTCTAAGAAAAAATTTGGTATCTTTGAATGAAAACTTGCTAGTTCAAACAGAAAAAGTGTTATCACTGACGAAAAATATTGTTTCCAAGAGAAATTTGTGTGTAGAAATTTCAGTGAATGTATGTTAGTATTAAGGTAAAATATCATTACTTTGATAAGAATGTTTGTTAGTGTTAAGCAAAACTTGCCACTTCTGACAGAAAAATTGTTATCACAATCAAAAAAAGTTACTTCTAAGAAAAAATTTGGTATCGTTGAAGGACAACTTGCTAGTTCGAACAGAAAAAGTGTTATCACTGACAAAAAATATTATTTCTAAGAGAAATTTGTGTGTGTTCAGTAAAAGTATGTTAGTATTTAGGTAAAATATCATTACTTTGATGAGAATGAATGTTAGTTTTAAGCAAAACTTGCTACTTCTGACAGAAAAGTTGTTATCACAATCAAAAAATGTTACTTCTAAGAAAAAATTTGGTATATTTGACAAAAAACTTGCTAGTTCAAACAGAAAAAGTGTTATCACTGACGAAAAATATTATTTCCAAGAGAAATTTGTGTGTGTTGATTAAAAGTATGTTAGTATTAAAGTAAAATATCGTTACTTTGATGAGAATGTTTGTTAGTGTTAAGCAAAACTTGCTACTTCTGACAGAAAAGTTGTTATCTCAATCAAAAAATGTGTACTTCTATGAAAAAATTTGGTATCTTTGACAGAAAACTTGCTAGATCAAACAGAAAAAGTGTTATCACTGACGAAAAACATTATTTCCAAGAGAAATTTGTGTGTGCTCAGTAAAAGTATGTTAGTATTAAGATAAATATCATTAATTTCATGAGAATGTTTGTTAGTGTTAAGCAAAACTTGTTACTTCTGACATAAAAGTTGTTATCACAATCAAAAAATGTTACTTCTACGAAAAAATTTGGTATCTTTGGTAGAAAATTTGCTAGTTCGAACAGAAAAAGTGTTATCAATGATGAAAAATATTATTTCTAAGAGAAATTTGTGTGTGTTCAGTAAAAGTATGTTAGTATTAAGGTAAAATATCATTAATTTGATGAGAATGTTTGTTAGTGCTAAGCAAAGCTTGCTACTTGTGACATAAAAGTTGTTATAACAATCAAAAAATGTTACTTCTATGAAAAAATTTGGTATCTTTGGTAGAAAATTCGCTAGTTCGAACAGAAAAAGTATTATCACTGACGAAAAATATTATTTCTAAGATAAATTTGAGTGTGTTCAGTAAAAGTATGTTAGTATTAAGGTAAAATGTTGTTATTTTGATGAGAAGGTTTGTTAGTGTTAAACAAAACTTGCTACTTCTGACAGAAAAGTTGTTATCACAATCAAAAATGTTACTTCTACGAAAAAATTTTGTATCTTTGGTAGAAAACTTGCTAGTTCGAACAGAAAAAGTGTTATCACTGACGAAAAATATCATTTAGGCTGTTGGACTAAGACCCTAATTCCGAGCAATTTGATTTCAACCATTCAGGCTGGTGGACTGAAACTCCAATTCT
>JAPEVW010000043.1:1030502-1085502 GCA_027921565.1 Artemia sinica
GTTGCATAGGTCTGATCAAGACGCTGGGTAACTGTAGGACAGAGAAAAGTCAAGACAGATAGTCCAAAGTAATTGAGAGGCAAATGTTTAAATGGCTGGGGCACGGGTAAATGGCAGGAGTATACATGACTCTCTTATTGGACACATACTTGTCAGGTCAGTTTTTGGAAAGGCATGCCTGCCTAGAGTCTTAGGCATGCTGATCAAGAATTCAAAAAGAGGCAAACAAGGAAAAACCCACCTATGGTCTTAAGAAGGTTGACCAGGAATTTAAAATTGACAGAGGACCATAAATTTGCTTGAAATAACAGGCAACCAATCGTTTAAAGCCTTCTTTATATTTCAAATAGTGCCTATTCGCTGCCTAAGCTTAGCCCCACATTCTGAAAAAAAATTAAATGTTTAAAAAATTTTTTAATTTTTGGATCACTTGCCAGAGACTCTGGGTGGGTGAGCACCCCCAAATATTGCCCCAAATTCCTCTCTCAGCTTAGCACTTGTTCACGGATGCCCAGCGTCTCCAATTACTTTCCCAATAGTATCTATTCATTGTCTCTCTCAGCTCAGTTAAACAATCTGAGCCAATTTCCACTTTTCAAGTCTAGGGTCACTTGCCTGAGACTCTGGGCAGGTGAGGTGGACACCTCCGAAAATTGTTCTTACTTCCACTCTCGCCTTAGAACTTATTCACGGATACCTAAAACCGTCAACGGTTAGACTGTTGCCCTAAAGGTAACCATGCATGCGATACACACATACCAACAATATTTTTTTTTTATTATCACATGGGTTCCCAATCTAGCCCATGTCCATCGTTTAGTATTCAGCTTACACACATAACAACAAAATTTTTCCATTTTCACATTGGATCCCAATCTAGCTTACGTTCATTGCTTAGCATTCAGGCCTTGACAAATAAAGCCCAGATAATTAGACCCCAACGCTCCAATCTGAACACTGAACGCAAAAACAAATGTCTAATTTTTTTCTAATAATTAATTAATAATTTGCATTTCTCAATTAAATCAATCATATCTGACAAAAGACGATGATAAAGAATTTATTCACTCTGATACTATCAAACGTACCTGTCAAATGATATTGATAAAGAATTTATTCACTCTGATACTAATCAGAGTGAATAAATTCTTTTATCAACTTCCTTTGTCAGTTACATCAGATAACATTCACAAAATCAGTGAATAAATTCTTATCATCATCTTTTGTAAGATACGTTTGATAAAATTGAGAAAATCTAAGCATCAGAGTGAATAAGTTCTTTATCAATGTCCTTTGACGAATACGTTTGATAACATTGACAAAATCTAAGTAACAGAGTGAATAAATTCTTTATCAACACTTTTTTTCAACTACATCGAATAAAATTGTCAAAATCTAAGTATCAGAGTGAGTAAATTCTTTATCCACTTTTTTTATTGGATACATCGGATAATATTCACAAAATCTAAGTATCAGAGCGAATAAATTTATTATCATCAACATTTGTCAGACACGCTTGATGAAATTAAGAAAATCTAAGCATCAGAGTGAATAAGTTCTTTATCAATGTTCTTTGACGAATAAGTTTGATAACTTTGACAAAATCTAAGTAACAGAGTAGATACATTCCTTATTAACATTATTATCAACATCATATGTCGGATACATCGGATAAAATTGACAAATTCTAAGTATCAGCGTGAATAAATTCTTTATCAACAATTTTTGTCAACTACAAAAATTTTGCCCATAACCCCTAATTAAATTTCACAAGTTGTGAAATTTCACAAGTAGAACTTGTGAAATTTAATTAGGGGTTATGGGCCGGGGGGTTAGTTGACCTTTTATTGTTTTGGTCTAAGTATAAATATATTCTTCATTTTTGATAGATTTCCATTTATATACTGGGAGGAGGCGAGTTGAATCATTATAGACATTCAGTGCATGGAAGTGTTTATTTAATATATTTCCATTTATATACTGGGAGGAGGCGAGTTGAATCATTATAGACATTCAGTGCATGGAAGTGTTTATTTAATATGTGAGTTTTGTTTCTTATTTATTTATAATTTTTCTTTTGTTTTTTTTTTCTTTCACTTTATGTGTTTAGTATGTTTTATTGTGATGTAAGTTAAGTTTTTTTTATTTATTTATTTTATTTTATTTTTTTTCCGTTGAGAAAGGCTCTCGGATATGGGGCCGAAATATTCGGAGCTTTTGTGCATAATTAATTGTTTTGTATTTCACTGCTTTATAGAAAATTAAAACCCGTTTTTCTTGTTTAAAATTTTTTTTGTTTTTAATGGAAAAGCAGTGTGGTCTAAGAAATTATTTATCAAGCTTATCTGACAAATGACGATGATAATGAATTTATTCGCTCTGATACTTAGATTCTGTGAATGTTATCCGATGTGTCCAACAAAAGAAGTTGATAAAGAATGTTAATAAGGCATATATTCACTCTGATGCTTAGATTTTGTCAATGTTATCAAACGTATTCGTCAAAAGACATCTACAAAGAATTTGTTCACTCTGATGCTTAAATTTTCTCAAATTTATCAAGTGTATCTGACAAAAGACGATGATAATGAATTTATTCGCTCTGATACTTAGATTTTGTGAATTTTATCAGATGTAACTGACAAAGGAAGTTGATAAAAGAATTTATTCACTCTGATACTTAAATTTTGAAAATGTTATCCAACGTATCCGACAAAGGATCATGATAAAAAATTTATTCAATTTTATAGCTTGATTTTGTCAATTTTATCCGATGTAATTAATAGAGATGTTGATAGAAAACATTTATTCACTCTAATACTTAGATTTTGTCGATATTATCCTATGTATCCGAGAATAGGTGTTGATATAGAATTTAATCACTCTGATAGTTTGATTCTGATAATGTTAACCGTTGTATCCAGTAAATGATGCTTATAAAGAGTTTATACTTAGTTTTTGTAAATATTATCTGATGTAAGCGACAATGGAAGATGAAAAAAGGATTTATAAACTCTGATACTTAGATTTTCACAATGTTATCTGATATATCTGACAAAAGATTTTGTTAAAGAATTTATTCAATCTGATAGTTCGAGTTTGTCAATTTTATCCGATGTAACTGACAGATAAGGTGATAGAAAACATTTAGTCAATCAAATACTTAGATTTTGTCAAAGTTATCCTATGTATCCGAGAATAGATGTTAATATAGAATTTAATCAATCTGATACTTATATTTTGCTAATGTTAACTGAGGTATCGAGTAAATGATGCTGATAAAGAATTTATTCACTATAATACTTAGAATTCCTCAATTTTATTCGATGTATCCGACAACGGCTGAGAGTACCAGTGGAAAAGCTGCGTCGTGTCTATGAGCAAGCATAGATTACGATTGGTAGAGCCGCAGACATATTTTATGTAATTTTAAGATACGAAAAAAGAATGACATATTATATATTATTCTAAGACATTTAAAAAAAAGTTGAAACAATCCCATGTTAAAAAAAATAGAAAAAAATTTAAAAAAAACTTCAAAAAAATTATAAAAATGGGGGGAGGGGGCCAAGAAGCTAGAGGGAGGGGGCCACTTGGAGATTGGGGATAGGCGGCCCTTGGAGGTTGAGGTTCTTGGTGGATAGGTTCATTGGTGGTTGTGGTCCTTGATGGTTCGAATCCAATATCATCGAAATAGTTGATGTCTACGGATTTCTAAGGATTATTCTGAATTTCTCATTAAAATTCTTTTCTTGGCATCTACATCTTTATTAGTTTCAACGTTTTAGTAAACCCCAATGCTAAGACATATTTTATATTGACGACACTGCTCAAATAGTCCTTGCGTATTATACAGAATAAAGTCAAGGTGTAAAGCTAGGTTCAATGTTCAATGGGTTTATTAACAAAAAAAATAATAAATAACGCATAATCAAAATACTCAGTCCATTCCTGGACGCCGAGAACCAAAATCTGTACAATTTAACATAATACGAAGAATGATCACCACTCCTAATCTCAGACACAACCATACCTCCCATTATCCAAATAACTAAAACTATTACCTTCCCGTTCCTTAACCTTGGGGGAAACCACCCCGTCGTAATTAAAAATCATACATTTGTAATTTAAGTTTACTACTTACATTTAATTCTTTTTTTCTGTTTTTTATTAACTTTTCTATCGTAATGCTATTAAATGATTGATTACTCTTTTTTAAATGATGCGAGGGAGCTCCTACCTCTCAGCTCTTCTGGGATCAGGTTCCATATCTTTGCACAAGCTACGTTAGGAGCAAAATCTGATCACAAGGTTGGGGTGAGGGGTATTTGCAGGTTTGAAGATGATCGGGTATGCAAATTATGCTGGTCTGAAATAGGTCGAAATAATCTTTTAAACGCAGATTGCAACTCTCCAGCTAAAAACTTGAACACAAAGGTCAAGCATGATAATTAATGCAGGGACCCTAATGACAAGTACTCTTCATTTTTTCCAATTAATATCAGGCATCTTTGATGAATCAAATTCAGTTTTTGCAGGTGGGATTTAAAAGTTGATTGCAAGATCATTGCACAATACTGTAAATGGGGTTTTATAAGAGCGTTGTACAGGAGGACCAGCGTTTTCTGCGGCAAGGCGCTTTTTCAGTTTTTTTATTATTCCAAAATTCCGGGATAGCTTCAACTCTACTGCTAGAATATGATGCACGAAAGATAGGTTCTCATCGAGGAGGATTCCTAGGTATTTTGGAAAACGCTTTTCTGGCCGACAAATCACACCACTGGATGTCTGGATACCACATATCTCCAGAGGGAAACTTCCAACCCGGGAAAAAATAGAACGCAAGATTTCTCAACATTAATAACAAGTCGGTTAGTATAAATCCAGAGATACGTCCCCTCCAGAATCTCCCTTAGTTTAGACATGAGTGTTGTCTTATCCGTTTCACAGCAAAAAGAGTTTATAGTAAGTTCTCCCAACAGACTAATGAGACTTATTTAGGGGGCTGGGAGGGGGAGTCTACGGGAAGAGTAATCTGGAAGGTAATCTCTTGTAAATCTCCAGTGAAGGGTTTTGGAACATAATTATTACAATGGTGCTGTTTTATACTTAAAAGCTTTTCAACTTAAGAATTGGCACAAAAAGTGCTGTTTTTGTGCTATTTGAATGAAATAGCACAATTCTGAAGACCCCAGTTCTGAGCAAGTGGATTTCAACAATTCAGGCTGGTGGACTGAGACTTTTTTGTTAACAATGGTTAGCGAAGGAAGCGGTGGACATGGCACCCCATACGAAAAAAATTGGGTTAACAATGGTTAGCGATAGAAGCGGTGTACCACCACTGAGTGTATGGTATGAGATGAAATGGCTAGTGGATTTCAACCATTTAGGCGGGTGGACTTGAGACCCCAATTCTGAAAATTGTCCAATTTTTTTTTAATAATTACTTAAAAATTTGCATTCTGAACCCCTGCCGATAATCCACAGACCATATATGAGGGGGTAACTATAGAAAAGAAAAATTGAGCGTGATTGATGGATGGTGGATGGTTAGCGCTTGAGCAACAGTCTAGTCATTCACTGCATAAGGCTTCCGCTAACCGCTGCTAAGGTGAGAAAAGAATTTGGGACAATTTTTTTGGCGTGGATTTCAACCATTCAGGCTGGTTGACTGAGATCCCTATTCTGAGCTAGTGGATTTCAACCATTCAGGCTGGTGGACTAAGATCCCAATTCTGAGGTGGCGGCTTTGAACAATTCAGGCTGGTGGACTAAGAATTCTGAGCTAGTGGATTTCCACCATTCAGGCTGGTGGACTGAGACCCCAATTCTGAGCTAGTGGATTTCAACCATTCAGGCTGGTGGACTGAGACCCCAATTCTGAGCTAGTGGATTTCAACCATTCAGGCTGGTGGACTGAGACTTTTGGGTTAGCAATGGTTAGCAATAGAAGTGGTGGACATGGGGCGCCATTTAATAAAAAATTGGGTTAGTGATGGTTAGTGATGGAAGCGGTGGACCGCCGCTGAGTGTATGGTATGAGATGAAATGGCTAGTGGATTACAACCATTTAGGCTGGTGGACTTGAGACCCCAATTCTGAAAATGTTCAAATTTTGTTTAATAATTAATTACAAATTTGCATCCTGAACCCCTGCCGATAATCCAAAGACCTTATATAAGGGGGTCACTATATAAAAGAAAAATTGAGCGTGATTAATGGATGGTGGATGGTTAGCGCTTGAGCAACAGTCTAGTCATTCACTACCTAAAGCTTCCGTTAACCACTGCTAAGGTGAGAGAAGAATTTGGGACAATTTTTTGAGATGGATTTCCACCATTCAGGCTGGTGAACAGAGACCCCAATTCTGAGCTATTGGATTTCAACCATTCAGGCTGGTGGACTGAGACCCCCATTATGAGCTAGTGGATTTCAACCATTCAGGCTGAGGGACTGAGACCCCAATTCTGAAATAGTGGATTTCAATCATTCAGGCTGGTGGACTGAGACTTTTGGGTTAGTGATGGCTAGCGATGGAAGCGTTGGACATGGGACCCCATTTGAAAATGAAAGAAAAAATTTGGGTTAGTGATGGTTAGCGATAGAAGCGGTGGACCGCCGCTGAGATGCGATGGCTAGTTGGTTTCAACCATTTAGGCTGGTGGACTAAGACCCAAATGCTGAGCTTTTGGATTTCACCCATTCAGGCTGGTGGACTGAGACCCCAATTATGAGCTAGTGGATTTCAACCATTCAGGCTGAGGGACTGAGACCCCAATTCTGAAATAGTGGATTTCAATCATTCAGGCTGGTGGACTGAGACTTTTGGGTTAGTGATGGCTAGCGATGGAAGCGTTGGACATGGGACCTCATTTGAAAATGAAAGAAAAAATTTGGGCTAGTGATGGTTAGCGATAGAAGCGGTGGACCGCCGCTGAGTTGCGATGGCTAGTTGGTTTCAACCATTTAGGCTGGTGGACTAAGACCCAAATTCTGAGCTTTGTGGATTTCAACCATTCAGGCTGGTGGACTGAGACCCCAATTCTGAAAATTTCCAAATTTTGGTTTTAAAATTCATTAAAAATTTGCATCCTGAACCCCTGCCGATAATCCACAGACCTCATATGAGGGAGTCATTATAGAAAAGAAAAATTGAGCGTGATTGATGGATGGCGGATGATTAGCACTTGAGCAACAGTCTAGTCATTCACTACCTAAAGCTTCCGTTAACCACTGCTAAGGTGAGAAAAGAATTTGGGACAATTTTTGGGGGTGGATTTCAACCATTCAGGCGAGTGGACTGAGACCCTAATTCTGAGCTAGTGGATTTCAACCTTCAGGCTGGTGGACTAAGACCCCAATTATGAGCTAGTGGTTTCAACTATTCAGGCTGGTGGACTGAGACTTTTGGGTTAGCGATGGTTAGTGATCGAAGTGGTGGACATGGGACCCCATACGAAAAAAAATTGGGTTAGCGGTAATTAGCGATGGAAGCGATGGACCACGGCTGAGTGTATGGTATGAGATGAAATGGCTAGTGGATTTGAGACTCATTTAAAATGAAAAAAATAGGATTAGGAATGGTTAGAGATGGAAGCGGTGGACCGCTGCTGAGTGTATGGTATGAGATGAGATGGCTAGTTGGTTTCAACCATTTAGCCTGGTAAAATAACACTCCAATTCTGATCTTTTTGGATTTCAACCATTTAGGCTGGTTGACTGAGACCCCAATTCTGAGCTTTGTGGATTTCAACTATTCAAGGTGGTTGACTGAGACCCAAATTCTGAGCTAATGGATTTCAACCATTCAGACTGGTGGACTGAGACCCCAATTATGAGCTAGTGAATTTCAACTATTCAGGCCGGTGGACTAAGACCCGAATTCTGAGCTAATTGATTTCAACCATTTAGGCTGGTGGACTAAAACCCCAATTCTGAGCTTTATGGATTTCAACTATTCAGGCTTGTGAACTGAAACCCCAATTCTGAAAATATATAAAATTTTGTCTTATAATTACTTAAAAATTTGCATTCTGAACCCCTGCCGATAATCCACAGACCATATATGAGGGGGTAACTATAGAAAAGAAAAATTGAGCGTGATTGATGGATAGTGGATGGTTAGCACTAGAGCAACAGTCTAGTCATTCACTACCTCAAACTTCCGTTAACCACAGCTAAGGTGAGAAAGGAATTTGGGACAATTTTTTGGGGTGGATTTCAACCATTCTGGCGGGTGGACTGAGACCCTAATTCTGAGCTAGTGGATTTCCACCATTCAGGCTGGTGGGCTGAGACCCCAATGCTGAGCTAGTGGATTTCAACCATTCAGGCTGGTGGACTGAAACCCCAATTCTGAGCTAGTGGATTTCAACAATTCAGAGGGATGGACGGAGACTTTTGGGTTAGCGATGGTTAGCGATGGAAGCGGTGGACATGGGACCCCACACGAAAAAAAAATTGGGCTAGCGATGATTAGCGATGGAAGTGGTGGACCACCGCTGAGTGTATGGTATGAGATGATACAGCTAGTGGATTTGAGACTCATTTGAAAATGGAAAAAAATTGAGTTAGAGATGGTTAGCGATGGAAGCGGCGGACCGCTGCTGAGTGTAGAGATGAGATGGCTAGTTGATTTCAACCATTTAGGCTGGTGGACTAAGACCCCAATTCTGATCTTTGTGGATTTCAACCATTCAAGCTGGTGGACTGAGACCCCAATTATGAGCTAGTGAATTTAATATATTCAGGCAGGTGGACTAAGACCCGAATTCTGAGCTAGTGGATTTCAACAATTCAGGCTGGTGGACTGAAACTTCTGGGTTAGCAATGGTTAGCAATGAATCCGGTAGACATGGGACCTAATTTGAAAATAAAAAAAAAATGGGGTTAGCAACGGTTATCGATAGAAGCAGTGGACATGGGACCCCATTTGAAAATAAAAAAAAATTGGGTTAGCTATGGAAGAGGTGGACTGCCGCTAAGTGTATGGTATGAGATGAGATGGCTAGTGGATTTCATCCATTCAGGCTGGTGGACTGAAACCCCAATTCTGAGCTAGTGGATTTCAACAATTCAGTCTGGTCGACTGAGACCTTTGGGTTAGCGATGGTTAGCGATGGAAGCGGTGAACATGGGACCCCTTTTGAAAATAAAAAAATATTTGAGTTAATGATGGTTAGCGATGGAAGCGGTAGACCGCCGCTGAGTATATGCTATGAGATGAAATGGCTAGTGGATTTCAACCATTCAGGCTGGTGGACTTGAAACCCCAATTCTGAAAATGTCAAGATTTTGTTTAATAATTAATTAAAAATTTGTATCCTGATCCCCTGCCGATAATCCACAGAGCTTATATGAGGGGGTCACTATAGAAAAGAAAAATTGAGCGAGATTGATGGATGGCGGATGGTTAGTGCTTGAGCAACAGTCTAGTCATTTACTACCTAAAGCTTCATTTAACCACTGTTAAGGTGAGAGAAGAGTTTGGGACAATCTTTTGAGGGTGTATTTCAACCATTGAGGCTGGTGGACTGAGACCTCAATTCTGAGCTAGTGGATTTAAACCATTCAGGCTGGTGGATTAAGACCCCAATTCTGAGCTAGTGGATTTCAACCATTCAGGCTGGTGGACTGAGACGGAAGTGTATTTTTCTTTTTTAATGTGTCTTTTTCTAATTGTATTATCTGTATAGTGTAGCTGCTTTTATGTTTATAATAAAAGACAATATGATTCTTTATTGATTATGTTCTCATTATTCTTGAACGGAGCAGTAATAGGGAAATTATTTAGTAGTTAGACATCTATAGTCTAAAGTTAGTTGTAGGTAACTGTAACATTTTAAAATAAAAAGAAAAAAAATTGGGTTATTGATGGTTATCGATGGAAGCACTGGACATGGGGCCCCATTTGAAAATAAAAAAATGGGTTAGTGATGGTTAGCAATGGAAGCAGTGACCAACGCTGACTGTAAGCTATGAGATGAGATGGCTAGTGGATTTCAACCATTCAGGCTGGTGGACTAAAACCCCAATTCTGAGCTATTGGATTTCAACCTTTCAGGCTGGTGGACTGAGACCCAAATTCTCAGCTAGTAGATTTAGATAATTCAGGCTTTTGGACTGAGACTTTTGGGTTAGCAATGGTTAGCGATGGAAGCGTTGGAAATGGGACCCCATTTAAAAATAAATTGGGTTAGCGAGATTAGCAATGGAAGTGGTGGACCGCAGCTGAGTGTATGGTATGAGATGAAATGGCTAGTAGATTTCAACCATTCAGGCTGGTGGACTTGAGATCTCAATTCTGAAAATGTCCAAATTTTATTTAATGCTTAATTAAAGATTTGCATTCTGAACCCCTGCCGATAATCGACAGACCTTATATGAGGGGGTTACTATAGATAAGAAAAATTGAGCGTGATTGATGGATGGCAGATGGTTAGCGTTTGAGCAACAGTCTAGTCATTCACTACCTAAAGCTTCCGTTAACCACTGCTAAGGTGAGAAAAGAATTTGGGACAATTTTTTGGGGGTGGATTTCAACCTCAGGCTAGTCGACTAAGACCCCAATTTTGAGCTATTGGATTTCAACCATTCAGGCTGGTGGATTGAGACCCAATTATGAGCTAGTTGATTTCAACCATTCAGGCTTGTGGACTGAGACCCCAATTCTGAGCTAGTGGATTTTAACCATTCAGGCTGGTGGACTGAGACTTTTGGGTTAGCAATGGTTAGCGATGGAAGCGGTGGACCGCCACTGAGTGTATGGTATGAGATGAGATGGCTAGTGGATTTCAACCATTTAGGCTGGTGGACTAAGACCCCGATTCTGTCCATTCAGGCTGGTGGACAGAGACCCCATTTCTGAGCTATTGGATTTCAACCATTCAGACGGGTGGACTAAGACCCCAATTCTGAGCTATTGGATTTCAACCACTCAGGCTGGTGGACTAAGACCCCAATTTTGAGCTATTGGATTTCAACCAATCAGGCTGGTGGACTGAGACCCCAATTCTGAGGTAGTGGATTTCAACCATTCACGCTGGTGAATTAGTTAGTGGATTAGTGAAATGAGGTAGTGGAGGCTTTTGGGTTAGTGATTGTTAGCGATGGAAGAGTTGGACATGGGACCCCATTGGAAAAAGAATATGCGTTATTGATGGTTAGCAATGAAACCGGTGGACATGGGACCCCATTTGAAAATGAAAAAAAATTGGGTTAGTGACGGTTAGCGATGGAAGCAGTGGACCGCCACTGAGTGTATGGTATGAGATGAGATGGCTAGTCGATTTCAACCATTTAGGCTGGTGGACTAGACCCCAATTCTGAGCTAGTGGATTTCAACAATTTAGGCTGGTGGACTAAAACCCAAATTCTGAGGTGGTGGATTTCAACCATTCAGGCTGGTGGACTAAGAATTCTGAGCTATTGGATTTCAGCCATTCAGGCTGGTGGACTGAGACCCCAATTATGAGCTAGTGGATTTCAACAATTCAGGCTGGTGGACAGAGACTTTTGGGTTAGCGATGACAAGTAATGGAAGCGGTGGACATTAGACCCAATTTAAAAAAAAATTGGGTTAGTGATGGTTAGCTATGGAAGCGGTGGACCGCCGCTGAGTGTATGGTATGAGATGAAATGGCTAGTGGATTTCAACCATTTAAGCTGGTGAACTTGAGACCCCAATTCTGAAAAGGTCTAAATTTTGTTTAATAATTAATTAAAAACCTGCATCCTGAACCAACTCCGATAATCCACAGACCTTATATGAGGGGTTCACTATAGAAGAGAAAATTGAACGTGATTGATAGATGGGGGATGGTTAGCGCTTGAGCAACAGTCTAGTCATTCACTACCTAACACTTCCGTTAACCACTGCTAAGGTGAGAGAAGAATTTGGAAAAATTATTTGAGGGTGGATTTCAACCACTCAGGCTAGTGGACTGAAACCGCAATTATGAGCTAGTAGATTTCAACCATTCAGGCTGGTGGGCTGAGACCCCAATTACGAGCTAGTGGAATCAGGCATCTTTGATGAATCAAATTCAGTTTTTGCAGGTGGGATTTAAAAGTTGATTGCCAGATCATTGCACAATACTGTAAATGGGGTTTTATAAGAGCGTTGTACAGGAGGACCAGCGTTTACTGCGGCAAGGCGCTTTTCAGTTTTTTTATTATTCCAAAATTCCGGGATAGCTTCAACTCTACTGCTAGAATATGATGCACGAAAGATAGGTTCTCATCGAGGAGGATTCCTAGGTATTTTGGAAAACGCTTTTCTGGCCGACAAATCACACCACTGGATGTCTGGATACCACATATCTCCAGAGGGAAACTTCCAACCCGGGAAAAAAATAGAACGCAAGATTTCTCAACATTAATAACAAGTCGGTTAGTATAAATCCAGAGATACGTCCCCTCCAGAATCTCCCTTAGTTTAGACATGAGTGTTGTCTTATCCGTTTCACAGCAAAAAGAGTTTATAGTAAGTTCTCCCCAACAGACTAATGAGACTTATTAAGGGGGCTGGGAGGGGGAGTCTACGGGAAGAGTAATCTGGAAGGTAATCTCTTGTAAATCTCCAGTGAAGGGTTTTGGAACATAATTATTACAATGGTGCTGTTTTATACTTCAAAAGCTTTTCAACTTAAGAATTGGCACAAAAGGTGCTGTTTTTTGTGCTATTTCAATGAAATAGCACAATTCTGAAGACCCCAGTTCTGAGCAAGTGGATTTCAACAATTCAGGCTGGTGGACTGAGACTTTTTTGTTAACAATGGTTAGCGAAGGAAGCGGTGGACATGGCACCCCACACGAAAAAAATTGGGTTAGCAATGGTTAGCGATGGAAGCGGTGTACCACCACTGAGTGTATGGTATGAGATGAAATGGCTAGTGGATTTCAACCATTTAGGCTGGTGGACTTGAGACCCCAATTCTGAAAATTGTCCAATTTTTTTTTAATAATTACTTAAAAATTTGCATTCTGAACCCCTGCCGATAATCCACAGACCATATATGAGGGGGTAACTATAGAAAAGAAAAATTGAGCGTGATTGATGGATGGTGGATGGTTAGCGCTTGAGCAACAGTCTAGTCATTCACTGCATAAGGCTTCCGCTAACCGCTGCTAAGGTGAGAAAAGAATTTGGGACAATTTTTTTGGGGTGGATTTCAACCATTCAGGCTGGTGGACTAAGAACCCAATTCTGAGCTAGTGGATTTCCACCATTCAGGCTGGTGGACTAAGACCCCAATTCTGAGTTGGCGGCTTTGAACAATTCAGGCTGGTGGACTAAGAATTCTGAGCTAATGGATTTCAACCATTCAGGCTGGTTGACTGAGATCCCTATTCTGAGCTAGTGGATTTCAACCATTCAGGCTGGTGGACTAAGAACCCAATTCTGAGCTAGTGGATTTCCACCATTCAGGCTGGTGGACTGAGACTTTTGGGTTAGCAATGGTTAGCAATGGAAGCGGTGGACATGGGGCGCCATTTAATAAAAAATTTGGTTAGTGATGGTTAGTGATGGAAGCGGTGGACCGCCGCTGAGTGTATGGTATGAAATGAAATGGCTAGTGGATTACAACCATTAGGCTGGTGAACTTGAGACCCCAATTCTGAAAATTTCCAAATTTTGTTTAATAATTAATTACAAATTTGCATCCTGAACCCCTGCCGATAATCCAAAGACCTTATATAAGGGGGTCACTATATAAAAAAAAATAGAGCGTGATTAATGGATGGTGGATGGTTAGCGCTTGAGCAACAGTCTAGTCATTCACTACCTGAAGCCTCCGTTAACCACTGCTAAGGTGAGAGAAGAAGTTGGGACAATTTTTTGAGATGGATTTCCACCATTCAGGCTGGTGAACAGAGACCCCAATTCTGAGCTAGTGGATTTCAACCATTCAGGCTGGTGGACTAAGACCCCAATTATGAGCTTTTGGATTTAAAACCATTCAGGCTGGTGGACTGAGACCCCAATTATGAGTTAGTGTATTTCAACCATTCAGGCTGAGGGACTGAGACCCCAATTCTGAAATAGTGGATCTCAATCATTCAGGCTGGTGGACTGAGACTTTGGGTTAGTGATGGCTAGCGATGGAAGCGTTGGACATGGGACCCCATTTGAAAATGAAAGAAAAAATTTGGGTTAGTGATGGTTAGCGATAGAAGCGGTGGACCGCCGCTGAGATGCGATGGCTAGTCGGTTTCAACCATTTAGGCTGGTGGACTAAGACCCAAATTCTGAGCTTTGTGGATTTCAACCATTCAGGCTGGTGGACTGAGACCCCACTTCTGAAAATGTCCAAATTTTTGTTTTAAAATTCATTAAAAATTTGCATCCTGAACCCCTGCCGATAATCCACAGACCTCATATGAGGGAGTCATTATAGAAAAGAAAATTGAGCGTGATTGATGGATGGCGGATGATTAGCACTTGAGCAACAGTCTAGTCATTCACTACCTAAAGCTTCCGTTAACCACTGCTAAGGTGAGAAAAGAATTTGGGACAATTTTTGGGGGTGAATTTCAACCATTCGGGCGAGTGGACTGAGACCCTAATTCTGAGCTAGTGGTTTCAACCATTCAGGCTGGTGGACTGAGACTTTTGGGTTAGTGATGGTTAGTGATTGAAGTGGTGGACATGGGACCCCATACGAAAAAAAATTGGGTTAGCGGTAATTAGCGATGGAAGCGGTGGACCACGGCTGAGTGTATGGTATGAGATGAAATGGCTATTGGATTTGAGACTCATTTAAAATGAAAAAAATAGGATTAGGGATGGTTAGAGATGGAAGCGGTGGACCGCTGCTGAGTGTATGGTATGAGATGAGATGGCTAGTTGGTTTCAACCATTTAGCCTGGTGAAATAACACTCCAATTCTGATCTTTTTGGATTTCAACCATTTAGGCTGGTTGACTGAGACCCCAATTCTGAGCTTTGTGGATTTCAACTATTCAAGCTGGTTGACTGAGACCCAAATTCTGAGCCAATGGATTTCAACCATTCAGACTGGTGGACTGAGCCCCCAATTATTAGTTAGTGAATTTCAACTATTGAGGCTGGTGGACTAAGACCCGAATTCTCAGCTAATTGATTTCAACCATTTAGGCTGGTGGGATAAGACCCCAATTCTGAGCTTTATGGATTTCAACTATTCAGGCTTGTGAACTGAAACCCCAATTCTGAAAATATATAAAATTTGTCTTATAATTACTTAAAAATTTGCATTCTGAACCCCTGCCGATAATCCACAGACCATATATGAGGGGGTAACTATAGAAAAGAAAAATTGAGCGTGATTGATGGATGGTGGATGGTTAGCACTAGAGCAACAGTCTAGTCATTCACTACCTCAAACTTCCGTTAACCACAGCTAAGGTGAGAAAGGAATTTGGGACAATTTTTTGGGGGTGGATTTCAACCATTCTGGCTGGTGGACTAAGACCCCAATTCTGAGCTAGTGGATTTCCACCATTCAGGCTGGTGGGCTGAGACCCCAATGCTGAGCTAGTGGATTTCAACAATTCAGGTGGGTGTACTGAGACTTTTGGGTTAGCGATGGTTAGCGATGGAAGCGGTGGACATGGGACCCCATACGAAAAAAAAATTGGGCTAGCGATGATTAGCGATGGAAGTGGTGGACCACCGCTGAGTGTATGGTATGAGATGATACAGCTAGTGGATTTGAGACTCATTTGAAAATGGAAAAAAATGAGTTAGAGATGGTTAGCGATAGAAGCGGTGGACCGCTGCTGAGTGTATGGTATGAGATGAGATGGCTAGTTGATTTCAACCATTTAGGCTGGTGGACTAAGACCCCAATTCTGATCTTTGTGGATTTCAACCATTCAAGCTGGTGGACTGAGACCCCAATTCTGAGCTAGTGAATTTAATATATTCAGGCAGGTGGACTAAGACCCGAATTCTGAGCTAGTGGATTTCAACAATTCAGGCTGGTGGACTGAAACTTCTGGGTTAGCAATGGTTAGCAATGAATCCGGTAGACATGGGACCTAATTTGAAAATAAAAAAAAAATGGGGTTAGCGACGGTTATCGATGGAAGAAGTGGACATGGGACCCCATTTGAAAATAAAAAAAAATTGGGTTAGCTATGAAAGAGGTGGATTGCCGCTAAGTGTATGGTATGAGATGAGATGGCTAGTGGATTTCATCCATTCAGGCTGGTGGACTGAAGCCCCAATTCTGAGCTAGTGGATTTTAACATTCAGGCTGTTTGACTGAAACCCCAATTCTGAGCTAGTGGATTTCAACAATTCAGTCTGGTCGACTGAGACCTTTGGGTTAGCGATGGTTAGCGATGGAAGCGGTGAACATGGGACCCCTTTTGAAAATAAAAAAATATTTGAGTTAATGATGGTTAGCGATGGAAGTGGTGGACCACCGCTGAGTATATGGTATGAGATGAAATGGCTAGTGGATTTCAACCATTCAGGCTGGTGGACTTGAATCCCCAATTCCGAAAATGTCAAGATTTTGTTTAATAATTAATTAAAAATTTGTATCCTGATCCCCTGCCGATAATCCACAGAGCTTATATGAGGGGGTCACTATAGAAAAGAAAAATTGAGCGAGATTGATGGATGGCGGATGGTTAGTGCTTGAGCAACAGTCTAGTCATTTACTACCTAAAGCTTCATTTAACCACTGTTAAGGTGAGAGAAGAGTTTGGGACAATCTTTTGAGGGTGTATTTCAACCATTGAGGCTGGTGGGACTGAGACCTCAATTCTGAGCTAGTGGATTTAAACCATTCAGGCTGGTGGATTAAGACTACAATTCTGAGCTAGTGGATTTCAACCATTCAGGCTGGTGGACTGAGACGGAAGTGTATTTTTCTTTTTTAATGTGTCTTTTTCTAATTGTATTATCTGTATAGTGTAGCTGCTTTTATGTTTATAATAAAAGACAATATGATTCTTTATTGATTATGTTCTCATTATTCTTGAACGGAGCAGTAATAGGGAAATTATTTAGTAGTTAGACATCTATAGTCTAAAGTCAGTTGTAGGTAACTGTAACATTTTAAAATAAAAAGAAAAAAAATTGGGTTATTGATGGTTATCGATGGGAAGCACTGGACATGGGGCCCCATTTAAAAATAAAAAAAAGGGTTAGTGATGGTTAGCAATGGAAGCAGTCGACCAACGCTGACTGTAAGTTATGAGATGAGATGGCTAGTGGATTTCAACCATTCAGGCTGGTGGACTAAAACCCCAATTCTGAGTTATTGGATTTCAACCTCTCAGGCTGGTGGACTGAGACCCAAATTCTCAGCTAGTAGATTTAGATAATTCAGGCTTTTGGACTGAGACTTTTGGGTTAGCGATGGTTAGCGATGGAAGCGTTGGAAATGGGACCCCATTTAAAAATAAATTGGGTTAGCGAGATTAGCAATGGAAGTGGTGGACCGCAGCTGAGTGTATGGTATGAGATGAAATGGCTAGTAGATTTCAACCATTCAGGCTGGTGGACTTGAGATCCCAATTCTGAAAATGTCCAAATTTTGCTTAATGCTTAATTAAAGATTTGCATTCTGAACCCCTGCCGATAATCGACAGACCTTGTATGAGGGGGTTACTATAGATAAGAAAAATTGAGCGTGATTGATGGATGGCGGATGGTTAGCGTTTGAGCAACAGTCTAGTCATTCACTACCTAAAGCTTCCGTTAACCACTGCTAAGGTGAGAAAAGAATTTGGGACAATTTTTTGGGGGTGGATTTCAACCTCAGGCTAGTGGACTAAGACCCCAATTTTGAGCTATTGGATTTCAACCATTCAGGCTGGTGGATTGAGACCCCAATTATGAGCTAGTTGATTTCAACCATTCAGGCTTGTGGACTGAGACCCCAATTCTGAGCTAGTGGATTTTAACCATTCAGGCTGGTGGACTGAGACTTTTGGGTTAGCAATGGTTAGTGATGGAAGCGGTGGACCGCCACTGAGTGTATGGTATGAGATGAGATGGCTAGTGGATTTCAACCATTTAGGCTGGTGGACTAAGACCCCAATTCTGTCCATTCAGGCAGGTGGACAGAGACCCCATTTCTGAGCTATTGGATTTCAACCATTCAGACGGGTGGACTAAGACCCCAATTCTGAGCCATTGGATTTCAACCAATCAGGCTGGTGGACTAAGACCCCAATTTTGAGCTATTGGATTTCAACCAATCAGGCTGGTGGACTGAGACCCCAATTCTGAGGTAGTGGATTTCAACCATTCACGCTGGTGAATTAGTTAGTGGATTAGTGGAATGAGGTAGTGGAGGCTTTTGGGTTAGTGATTGTTAGCAATGGAAGAGTTGGACATGGGACCCCATTGGAAAAGATTATGCGTTATTGATGGTTAGCAATGAAAGCGGTGGACATGGGACCCCATTTGAAAATGAAAAAAAATTGGGTTAGTGACGGTTAGCGATGGAAGAAGTGGACCGCCACTGAGTGTATGGTATGAGATGAGATGGCTAGTCGATTTCAACCATTTAGGCTGGTGGACTAAGACCCCAATTCTGAGCTAGTGGATTTCAACAATTTAGGCTGGTGGACTAAAACCCCAATTCTGAGGTGGTGGATTTCAACTATTCAGGCTGGTGGACTAAGAATTCTGAGCTATTGGATTTCAGCCATTCAGGCTGGTGGACTGAGACCCCAATTATGAGCTAGTGGATTTCAACAATTCGGGCTGGTGGACAGAGACTTTTGGGTTAGCGATGATAAGTAATGGAAGCGGTGGAGATTAGACCCCATTTAAAAAAAAAAATTGGGTTAGTGATGGTTAGCGATGGAAGCGGTGGACCGCCGCTGAGTGTATGGTATGAGATGAAATGGCTAGTGGATTTCAACCATTTAAGCTGGTGAACTTGAGACCCCAATTCTGAAAAGGTCTAAATTTTGTTTAATAATTAATTAAAAACCTGCATCCTGAACCAACTCCGATAATCCACAGACCTTATATGACGGGTTCACTATAGAAGAGAAAATTGAACGTGATTGATAGATGGGGGATGGTTAGCACTTGAGCAACAGTCTAGTCATTCACTACCTAACACTCCCGTTAACCACTGCTAAGGTGAGAGAAGAATTTGGAAAAATTATTTGAGGGTGGATTTCAACCACTCAGGCTTTCGGACTGAAACCGCAATTATGAGCTAGTAGATTTCAACCATTCAGGCTGGTGGGCTGAGACCCCAATTCGAGCTAGTGGAATCAGGCATCTTTGATGAATCAAATTCAGTTTTTGCAGGTGGGATTTAAAAGTTGATTGCCAGATCATTGCACAATACTGTAAATGGGGTTTTATAAGAGCGTTGTACAGGAGGACCAGCGTTTACTGCGGCAAGGCGCTTTTCAGTTTTTTTATTATTCCAAAATTCCGGGGTAGCTTCAACTCTACTGCTAGAATATGATGCACGAAAGATAGGTTCTCATCGAGGAGGATTCCTAGGTATTTTGGAAAACGCTTTTCTGGCCGACAAATCACACCACTGGATGTCTGGATATCACATATCTCCAGAGGGAAACTTCCAACCCGGGAAAAAAATAGAACGCAAGATTTCTCAACATTAAAACAAGTCGGTTAGTATAAATCCAGAGATACGTCCCCTCCAGAATCTCCCTTAGTTTAGACATGAGTGTTGTCTTATCTGTTTCACAGCAAAAAGAGTTTATAGTAAGTTCTCCCAACAGACTAATGAGACTTATTAAGGGGGCTGGGAGGGGGAGTCTACGGGAAGAGTAATCTTGAAGGTAATCTCTTGTAAATCTCCAGTGAAGGGTTTTGGAACATAATTATTACAATGGTGCTGTTTTATACTTCAAAGCTTTTCAACTTAAGAATTGGCACAAAAGGTGCTGTTTTTTGTGCTATTTGAATGAAATAGCACAATTCTGAAGACCCCAGTTCTGAGCAAGTGGATTTCAACAATTCAGGCTGGTGGACTGAGACTTTTTTGTTAACAATGGTTAGCGAAGGAAGCGGTGGACATGGCACCCCATACGAAAAAAATTGGGTTAGCAATGGTTAGCGATGGAAGCGGTGTACCACCACTGAGTGTATGGTATGAGATGAAATGGCTAGTGGATTTCAACCATTTAGGCTGGTGGACTTGAGACCCCAATTCTGAAAATGTCCAATTTTTTTTTAATAATTACTTAAAAATTTGCATTCTGAACCCCTGCCGATAATCCACAGACCATATATGAGGGGGTAACTATAGAAAAGAAAAATTGAGCGTGATTGATGGATGGTGGATGGTTAGCGCTTGAGCAACAGTCTAGTCATTCACTGCATAAGGCTTCCGCTAACCGCTGCTAAGGTGAGAAAAGAATTTGGGACAATTTTTTTGGGGTGGATTTCAACCATTCAGGCTGGTGGAAAGAGACCCCAATTCTGAGCTAGTGGATTTCAAACCATTTAGGCTGGTGGACTAAGATCCCAATTCTGAGGTGGCGGCTTTGAACAATTCAGGCTGGTGGACTAAGAATTCTGAGCTAATGGATTTCAACCATTCAGGCTGGTTGGACTGAGACCCCAATTCTGAGCTAGTGGATTTCAACCATTCAGGCTGGTGGACTGAGACCCCAATTCTGAGCTAGTGGATTTCAACCATTCAGGCTGGTGGACTGAGACTTTTGGGTTAGCAATGGTTAGCAATTGAAGCGGTGGACATGGGGCGCCATTTAATAAAAAATTTGGTTAGTGATGGATTAGTGATGGAAGCGGTGGACCGCCGCTGAGTGTATGGTATGAGATGAAATGGCTAGTGGATTACAACCATTTAGGCTGGTGGACTTGAGACCCCAATTCTGAAAATTTCCAAATTTTGTTTAATAATTAATTACAAATTTTGCATCCTGAACCCCTGCCGATAATCCAAGACCTTATATAAGGGGGTCACTATATAAAAAAAATAGAGCGTGATTAATGGATGGTGGATGGTTAGCGCTTGAGCAACAGTCTAGTCATTCACTACCTGAAGCCTCCGTTAACCACTGCTAAGGTGAGAGAAGAAGTTGGGACAATTTTTTGAGATGGATTTCCACCATTCAGGCTGGTGAACAGAGACCCCAATTCTGAGCTAGTGGATTTCAACCATTCAGGCTGGTGGACTAAGACCCCAATTATGAGCTTTTGGATTTAAACCATTCAGGCTGGGTGGACTGAGACCCCAATTATGAGCTAGTGTATTTCAACCATTCAGGCTGAGGGACTGAGACCCCAATTCTGAAATAGTGGATCTCAATCATTCAGGCTGGTGGACTGAGACTTTGGGTTAGTGATGGCTAGCGATGGAAGCGTTGGACATGGGACCCCATTTGAAAATGAAAGAAAAAATTTGGGTTAGTGATGGTTAGCGATAGAAGCGGTGGACCGCCGCTGAGATGCGATGGCTAGTCGGTTTTCAACCATTTAGGCTGGTGGACTAAGACCCAAATTCTGAGCTTTGTGGATTTCAACCATTCAGGCTGGTGGACTGAGACCCCACTTCTGAAAATGTCCAAATTTTTGTTTTAAAATTCATTAAAAATTTGCATCCTGAACCCCTGCCGATATTCCACAGACCTCATATGAGGGAGTCATTATAGAAAAGAAAAATTGAGCGTGATTGATGGATGGCGGATGATTAGCACTTGAGCAACAGTCTAGTCATTCACTACCTAAAGCTTCCGTTAACCACTGCTAAGGTGAGAAAAGAATTTGGGACAATTTTTTGGGGGTGGATTTCAACCATTCGGCGAGTGGACTGAGACCCTAATTCTGAGCTAGTGGTTTCAACCATTCAGGCTGGTGGACTGAGACTTTTGGGTTAGTGATGGTTAGTGATTGAAGTGGTGGACATGGGACCCCATACGAAAAAAAAATTGGGTTAGCGGTAATTAGCGATGGAAGCGGTTGACCACGGCTGAGTGTATGGTATGAGATGAAATGGCTAGTGGATTTGAGACTCATTTAAATGAAAAAATAGGATTAGGATGGTTAGAGATGGAAGCGGTGGACCGCTGCTGAGTGTATGGTATGAGATGAGAATGGCTAGTTGGTTTCAACCATTTAGCCTGGTGAAATAACACTCCAATTCTGATCTTTTTGGATTTCAACCATTTAGGCTGGTTGACTGAGACCCCAATTCTGAGCTTTGTGGATTTCAACTATTCAAGCTGGTTGACTGAGACCCAAATTCTGAGCCAATGGATTTCAACCATTCAGACTGGTGGACTGAGCCCCCAATTATTAGCTAGTGAATTTCAACTATTCAGGCTGGTGGACTAAGACCCGAATTCTCGAGCTAATTGATTTCAACCATTTAGGCTGGTGGACTAAGACCCCAATTCTGAGCTTTATGGATTTCAACTATTCAGGCTTGTGAACTGAAACCCCAATTCTGAAAATATATAAAATTTTGTCTTATAATTCATTAAAAATTTGCATCCTGAACCCCTGCCGATAATCCACAGACTTTATATGAGGGGCTGACTATAGAAAAGAAAAATTATGCGTGATTGATGGATGGTGGATGGTTAGCACTAGAGCAACAGTCTAGTCATTCACTACCTCAAACTTCCGTTAACCACAGCTAAGGTGAGAAAGGAATTTGGGACAATTTTTTGGGGGTGGATTTCAACCATTCTGGCGGGTGGACTGAGACCCTAATTCTGAACTAGTGGATTTTCAACCATTCAGGCTGGTGGGCTGAGACCCCATTGAGCAGTGATTTCAACCATTCGGCTGTAGACTGAACCCATTCGAGTGTGATTTCAACAATTCAGGTGGGTGTACTGAGACTTTTGGGTTAGCGATGGTTAGCGATGGAAGCGGTGGACATGGGACCCCATACGAAAAAAAAATTGGGCTAGCGATGATTAGCGATGGAAGTGGTGGACCACCGCTGAGTGTATGGTATGAGATGATACAGCTAGTGGATTTGAGACTCATTTGAAAATGGAAACAAATTGAGTTAGAGATGGTTAGCGATAGAAGCGGTGGACCGCTGCTGAGTGTATGGTATGAGATGAGATGGCTAGTTGATTTCAACCATTTAGGCTGGTGGACTAAGACCCCAATTCTGATCTTTGTGGATTTCAACCATTCAAGCTGGGGACTGAGACAATACTTTTGATTTTAACCATTCAGCGGTGGACTAACCCCAATTATGAGCTAGTGAATTTAATATATTCAGGCAGGTGGACTAAGACCCGAATTCTGAGCTAGTGGATTTCAACAATTCAGGCTGGTGGACTGAAACTTCTGGGTTAGCAATGGTTAGCAATGAATCCGGTAGACATGGGACCTAATTTGAAAATAAAAAAAAAATGGGGTTAGCGACGGTTATCGATGGAAGCAAGTGGACATGGGACCCCATTTGAAAATAAAAAAAAATTGGGTTAGCTATGGAAGAGGTGGATTGCCGCTAAGTGTATGGTATGAGATGAGATGGCTAGTGGATTTCATCCATTCAGGCTGGTGGACTGAAGCCCCAATTCTGAGCTAGTGGATTTTAATCATTCAGGCTGTTGGACTGAAACCCCAATTCTGAGCTAGTGGATTTCAACAATTCAGTCTGGTCGACTGAGACCTTTGGGTTAGCGATGGTTAGCGATGGAAGCGGTGAACATGGGACCCCTTTTGAAAATAAAAAAATATTTGAGTTAATGATGGTTAGCGATGGAAGTGGTGGACCACCGCTGAGTAATGGTATGAGATGAAATGGCTAGTGGATTTCAACCATTCAGGGCTGGTGGACTTGAATCCCCAATTCCGAAAATGTCAAGATTTTGTTTAATAATTAATTAAAAATTTGTAACCTGATCCCCTGCCGATAATCCACAGAGCTTATATGAGGGGGTCACTATAGAAAAGAAAAATTGAGCGAGATTGATGGATGGCGGATGGTTAGTGCTTGAGCAACAGTCTAGTCATTTACTACCTAAAGCTTCATTTAACCACTGTTAAGGTGAGAGAAGAGTTTGGGACAATCTTTTGAGGGTGTATTTCAACCATTGAGGCTGGTGGACTGAGACCTCAATTCTGAGCTAGTGGATTTAAACCATTCAGGCTGGTGGATTAAGACTACCAATTCTGAGCTAGTGGATTTCAACCATTCAGGCTGGTGGACTGAGACGGAAGTGTATTTTTCTTTTTTAATGTGTCTTTTTCTAATTGTATTATCTGTATAGTGTAGCTGCTTTTATGTTTATAATAAAAGACAATATGATTCTTATTGATTATGTTCTCATTATTCTTGAACGGAGCAGTAATAGGGAAATTATTTAGTAGTTAGACATCTATAGTCTAAAGTCAGTTGTAGGTAACTGTAACATTTTAAAATAAAAAGAAAAAAAATTGGGTTATTGATGGTTATCGATGGAAGCACTGGACATGGGGCCCCATTTAAAAATAAAAAAAATGGGTAGTGATGGTTAGCAATGGAAGCAGTCGACCAACGCTGACTGTAAGTTATGAGATGAGATGGCTAGTGGATTTCAACCATTCAGGCTGGTGGACTAAAACCCCAATTCTGAGTTATTGGATTTCAACCTCTCAGGCTGGTGGACTGAGACCCAAATTCTCAGCTAGTAGATTTAGATAATTCAGGCTTTTGGACTGAGACTTTTGGGTTAGCGATGGTTAGCGATGGAAGCGTTGGAAATGGGACCCATTTAAAAAAAAATTCGGTTAGCGAGACTAGCAAATGGAAGTGGTGGACCGCAGCTGAGTGTATGGTATGAGATGAAATGCTAGTAGATTTCAACCATTCAGGCTGGTGGACTTGAGATCCCAATTCTGAAAATGTCCAAATTTTGCTTAATGCTTAATTAAAGATTTGCATTCTGAACCCCTGCCGATAATCCGACAGACCTTGTATGAGGGGGTTACTATAGATAAGAAAAATTGAGCGTGATTGATGGATGGCGGATGGTTAGCGTTTGAGCAACAGTCTAGTCATTCACTACCTAAAGCTTCCGTTAACCACTGCTAAGGTGAGAAAAGAATTTGGGACAATTTTTTGGGGTGGATTTCAACCTCAGGCTAGTGGACTAAGACCCCAATTCTGAGCTATTGGATTTCAACCATTCAGGCTGGTGGATTGAGACCCCAATTATGAGCTAGTTGATTTCAACCATTCAGGCTGGTGGACTGAGACCCCAATTCTGAGCTAGTGGATTTTAACCATTCAGGCTGGTGGACTGAGACTTTTGGGTTAGCAATGGTTAGCGATGGAAGCGGTGGACCGCCACTGAGTGTATGGTATGAGATGAGATGGCTAGTGGATCTCAACCATTTAGGCTGGTGGACTAAGACCCCAATTCTGTCCATTCAGGCTGGTGGACAGAGACCCCATTTCTGAGCTATTGGATTTCAACTATTCAGACGGGTGGACTGAGACCCCAATTCTGAGCTATTAGATTTCAACCAATCAGGCTGGTGGACTAAGACCCCAATTTTGAGCTATTGGATTTCAACCAATCAGGCTGGTGGACTGAGACCCCAATTCTGAGGTAGTGGATTTCAACCATTCACGCTGGTGAATTAGTTAGTGGATTAGTGGAATGAGGTAGTGGAGGCTTTTGGGTTAGTGATGGTTAGCGATGGAAGAGTTGGACATGGGACCCCATTGGAAAAGATTATGCGTTATTGATGGTTAGCAATGAAAGCGGTGGACATGGGACCCCATTTGAAAATGAAAAAAAATTGGGTTAGTGACGGTTATCGATGGAAGAAGTGGACCGCCACTGAGTGTATGGTATGAGATGAGAGGCTAGTCGATTTCAACCATTTAGGCTGGTGGACTAAGACCCCAATTCTGAGCAAGTGGATTCCAACAATTTAGGCTGGTGGACTAAAACCCCAATTCTGAGGTGGTGGATTTCAACCATTCAGGCTGGTGGACTAAGAATTCTGAGCTATTGGATTTCAGCCATTCAGGCTGGTGGACCGAGACCCCAATTATGAGCTGGGAATTTCAAACATTCAGGCTGGTGGACGAGCCCCAATTTGAGCTAGTGGATTCAACAATTCAGGCTGGTGGACAGAGACTTTTGGGTTAGCGATGATTAGTAATGGAAGCGGTGGACATTAGACCCCATTTTAAAAAAAAAATTGGGTTAGTGATGGTTAGCGATGGAAGCGTGGACCGCCACTGAGTGTATGGTATGAGATGAAATGGCTAATGGATTTCAACCATTTAAGCTGGTGGAACTTGAGACCCCAATTCTGAAAAGGTCTAAATTTTGTTTAATAATTAATTAAAAACCTGCATCCTGAACCAACTCCGATAATCCACAGACCTTATATGACGGGTGTCACTATAGAAGAGAAAATTGAACGTGATTGATAGATGGGGGATGGTTAGCGCTTGAGCAACAGTCTAGTCATTCACTACCTAACACTTCCGTTAACCACTGCTAAGGTGAGAGAAGAATTTGGGAAAATTATTTGAGGGTGGATTTCAACCACTCAGGCTAGTGGAGTGAAACCGCAATTATGAGCTAGTAGATTTCAACCATTCAGGCTGGTGGACTGAGACCCCAATTCCGAGCTAGTGGATTTAAAACAATTCAGGCTGGTGAATAGAGACTTTTGGTTTTAGCGATGATTAGCGATGGAAGCGGTGACATGGGACCCTATTTCGAAAAAAAATTGGGTTAGCTGTGGTTAGCTATGGAAGCGATGGACCACCGCTGTAGTATAAGGTATGAGATGAAATGGCTAGTGGATTTCAACCATTTAGGCTGGTGGAGTTGAGACCCCAATTCTGAAAATGTCCATATTTTGTTTAATAATCAATTAAAAATTTGCATCCTGAACCCCTGCCGATAATCCACAGACCTTATATGAGGGGATAACTATAAAAAAGAAAAATTGAGCGTGATTGATGGATGGTGGATTGTTTGCGCTTGAGCAACAGTCTAGTCATTCACTACCTAAGGCTTCCGTTAACCACTGCTAAGGTGAGAAAAGAATTTGGGACAGTTTTTTGGGGTGGATTTCAACCATTCAGGCTGGTGGACAGACACCCCAATTCCGAGCTTGTGGATTTCAACCATTCAGGTTGTTGGACTAAGACCTCAATTATGAGCTAGTGGATTTCAGCCATTCAGGGCTGGTGGACTGAGACCCCAATTCTGAGCTAGTGGATTTCAACAATTCAGGCAGGTGGACTTGAGACCCCAATTCTGAAAATGTCCAAATTTTGTTTTATAATTAATTGAAAGTTTGCATCCTGAACCCCTGCCGATAATCCACAGACCTTATATGAGGGGGTCACTATATAAAAGAAAATTTGAACGTGATTGATGGATGGCGGATCGTTAGTGCTTGAGCAACAATCTAGTCATTCACTACCTAAAGCTTCTGTTAACCACTGCTAAGGTGAGAGAAGAATTTAGGACAATTTTTTGGCGGTGGATTTCAGCCTTTCAGGCTGGTGTACTGAGACCCCAATTCTCAGCTAGTGGATTTCAACCATTCAGGCTGCTGGACTGAGACTTTGGGTTAGCGATGGTTATCGATGGAGGCAGTGGACATGGGACCCCTTTTGAAAATGAAACAAAATATGGGGTTAGTGATGGTTAGCGATGGAAGCGGTGGACCTTCGCTGAGTGTATGGTATAAGATGAGATGGCTAGTAGATTTCACACCATTCATGGCTGGTTGTTTGAGACCCAAATTCGGAGCAAATGGATTTCAACCATTCAGGATGGTGGACTAAGACCCCAATTCTGAGTAGTAGACTTCAACCATTCAGGCTTGGTTATTAAGACCCTAATTCTGAGCTATTGGAATAAACCATTCAGGCTGGTTGACTGAGACCCCAATTTTGACCTAGTGGATTTCAACCATTCAGGCTGGTGGATTGAGACCCCCGGTTCTGAGCTAGTGTCTTTCAACAATGCACGCTGGTGGACTTAAGATCCCAATTCTCAAATGTCCAATATGAGACCTTATATGAGAGGGTAACTATATAAAAGAAAAATGAGGGTGATTGATGGATGGCAGATGGTTAGCGCTTGAATAACAGTCTAGTCATTCACTAGCTAAGGCTTCTGTTAACCACTGCTAAGGTGAGAGAAGAATTTGGGACAATTTTTTGGGGGTGGATTTCAACCATTCAGGCTGGTGGACTGAGATTCCAATTCTTAGCTAATGGATTTCAACCATTCAGGCTGGTGGACTGAGACTTTTGGGTTAGTAATGGTTATCGATGGAAGCAGCGGACATGGAACCCCATTTGAAAATGGAAAAAAAATTTGGGTTAGTGATGGTTAGCGATGGAAACGGTGGACCACTGCTGAGTGTATGGTATGAGATAAGATGGCTAGTTGATTTCAAACATTTAGGCTGGTGGACTAGGACCCCCAATTCTGAGCTTTGTGGATTTCAACCATTCAGGCTGGTGGACTGAGACCCCAATTCTGAGCTTTGTGGTTTTTCAACCTTCAGGCTGGTGAACTTAGACCCAAATTCTGAGCTAGTGGATTTCAACCATTCAGGCTTGTGGACTGATATCTGAATTCTGAGCTAGTGGATTTTTAACAATTCAGACTGGTGAACTGAGACTTTTGGGTTAGCAATGGTTAGCGATAGAAGCGGTAGACATGGGACCCCATGGCGGTGGTCATCTATGGAAGCAGTGGACATGGGATCCCGTTTGAAAAGGAAAAAAAAATTGGGGTCAGCGATGGAAGAGGTGAACCGCCGCTGAGTGTATGGTATAAGATGAGATGGCTAGTGGATTTGTACTGTTTAGGCTGGTGGACTGAAAACCCCAATTCTGAGCTAGTGGATTTCAACCAATCGGACTTTTGGCTGAGACCCCAATATGAGCTAGTGGATTTCAACCATTTCAGGCTAGTTGACTAACATTCCAATTATGAGGTAGTGATTTTCAAGCATTCAGGCAGGTTGACTGAGACCCCAATTATGAGCTAGTGGGATTTCAGCCATTCAGTCTAGTGGACTGAGACTTTTGGGTTAGTGATGGTTAGCGATGAAAGCGGTGGACACGGGACCCCGTTTGAAATAAATAAAAAGTATTTGAGTTAGCGATGGTTAGCAATGGAAGCGGTGGACCACCGCTGAGTGTATGGTATGAGATGAAAATGGCTATTTGGATTACAACCATTTAGGCTGGTGGACTTGTACCAAAATCTGAAAATTTCCAAATTTTTTTAATAATTAATTAAAAATTTGCATCTGAACCCCTGCCGATATTCCACAGAGACTTATATAAGAGGGTCACTATAGAAAAGAAAAATTGAGCGTGATTAATGGATGGTGGATGGTTAGCACTTGAGAAACAGTCTAGTCATTCACTACTTAAAGCTTCCGTTAACCACTATTAAGATGAGAGAAGAATTTGGGAAAATTTCTTGGGGATGGATTTCCACCATTCAGGCTGGTGGACAAAGACCCCAACTTTGAGCTAGTGGATTTCAACCATTCAGGCTGGTGGACTAAGACCCCAATTATGAGCTTGTGGATTTCAACCATTCAGGCTGGTGGACTGAAACCCCCAATTATGAGCTAGTGGATTTCAACCATTCAGGCTGGTGGACTAAGACCCCAATTCTGAGGTAATGGATTTCAATCATTCAGGCTGATGGAATGAGACTTTTGGGTTAGTGATGGTTAGCGATGGAAGCGTTAGACATGGGACCCCATTTGAAAATGAAAAAAAAATTTGGTTAGGGATGGTTAGCGATGGAATCGGTTTGACCGCCGCTGAGTGTAGGTATGAGATGAGATGACTAGTTGATTTCAACCATTTAGGCTGTTGGACTAAGACCCAATTCAGAGCTTTGTGGATTTCAACCCATTCCGGCTGTGGGACTGAGACCCCAATTCTGAAAATGTCCAAATTTTTGTTTTATAATTCATTAAAAATTTGCATCCTGAACCGCTGCCGATAATCCACAGACCTTATATGAGGGGGTCACTATAGAAAATAAAAATTTAGCGTGATTGGATGGATGGCGGATGGTTAGCACTTGAGCAACAGTCTAGTCATTCACTATCTAAAGCTTCCGTTAACCACTGCTAAGGTGAGAAAAGAATTTGGGACAATTTTTGGGGGTGGATTTCAACCATTCAGGCTGGTGGACTGAGACTTTTGGGTTAGCGATGGTTAGTGATGGAAGCGGTGGACATGGAACCCCATACGAAAAAAAATTGGGTTAGCGATGATTAGCTATGGAAGCGGTGGAACACCGCTGAGTGTATGGTATTAGATGAAACGGCTGTGAATTTGAGACTCATTTGAAAATGGTAAGAAAATTGGGTTAGTGATGGTTAGCAAAGGAAGCGGTGGAACCGCCGCTGAGTGTATGGTATGAGATGAGATGGCTAGTTGATTTCAATCATTTCGGCTGGTGGACTAAGACCCCAATTCTGATCTTTGTGGATTTCAACCATTCAGACTGGTGGACTGAGACCCCAATCCTGAGCTTTGTGGATCTCAACCTTTTAGGTCTGTGGACTCAGATCCAAATTCTGGGCTAATTGATTTCAAACCATTCAGAAAGTGGACTGAGACCCCAATTATGAGCTAGTGAATTTTCAACAATTCAGGCTGGTGGACTGAAACTTCTGGGTTAGGCGATGGTTAGCAATAAATCCCGTGGACATGGGATCCCATTTGAAAATAAAAAAAATTGGGTTACCTATGGAAGAGTGTATGATATGAGAGGAGATGGCTTTTGGATTTCATCCATTCATCCATCCATTGCTGGTGGACTGAGACTTTTGGGTTAGCGATGGAAGGGGTGGACATACGACTCCCTTTTGAAAATAAAAAAAAATATTTGAGTTAGCGATGGTTAACGATGGAAGCGGAGGACCGCTGCTGAGTGTATGGTATGAGATGAAATGGCTAGTGGATTTCAAACCATTCAGGCTGGTGGACTTGAAACCCCCAATTCTGAAAATGTCAAAATTTTGTTTAATAATTAATTAAAATTTGCACCCTGAACCCCTGCCCAAAATCCACAGATCTTATATGAGGGGGTCACTATAGAATAGAAAAATTGAGCGTGATTGATGGATGGTGGATGGTAAGTGCTTGAGCAACAGTCTAGTTCATTCACTACCTAAGGCTTCCGTTAACAACTGTTAAGGTGAGAGAAAGAGTTTGGGACAATTTTTGAGGGTGTATTTCATCCATTCAAGCTGGTGGACTAAGACCTCAATTCTGAGCTAGTGGATTTCAACCATTCAGACTGGTGGATTAAGACCCCAATTCTGAGCTAGTGGATTTCAACCATTCAGGCTGGTTGACTAAGACCCCAATTATGAGCTAGTGGATTTCAACCATTCAGGCTGGTGGACTGAGACCCCAATTCTGAGCTAGTGGATTTCAACAATTCAGACTGGTGGACAGAGACTTTTGGGTAAGTGATGATTAGCAATGGAAGCGGTGGACATGGGACCCCATTTAAAAAAATTGGGTTAGTCACGTGTTAGCGATGGAAGCGGTGGACCGCAGCTGAGTGTATTGGCCGAGATGAAATGGCTAGTGGATTTCACCATTTAGGCTTGTGGACTTGAGACTCCAATTCTGAAAATGTCTAAATTTTTGTTTAAGAATTAATTAAAAATTTGCATCCTGAACCAATTCCGATAATCCACAGACCTTATATGAAAGGGTCACTATAGAAAAGAAAAATTGAACGTGATTGATAGATGGTGGATGGTTAGCGCTTGAGCAACAGTCTAGTCATTCACTACCTAAAGCTTCCGTTAACCACTGCTAAGGTGAGAGAAGAATTCGGGACAATTGTTTGAGGGTGGATTTCAACCGTTCAGGCTGGTGGACTGAGACCCCAATTCTGAGCTAGTGGCTTTCAACCATTCAGGCTGGTGGACTGAGACTTTTGGTTTTAGCGATGGTTAGCGATGGAAGCGGTGGACATGGGACCCATTTGAAAATGAAAAAAAATTGGGTTAGTGATGGTTAGCGATGGAAGCGATGGACCACTGCTGAGTATATGGTGTGAGATGAAATGGCTAGTGGATTTCAACCATTTAGATTGGTGGACTTTAGACCCCAATTCTGAAAATGTCCAAATTTTGTTTAATAATTAATTAAAAATTTGCATCCTGAACCCCTGCCGATAATCCACAGACCTTATATGAGGGGGTCACTATAGAAAAGAAAAATTGAGCGTGATTGATGGATGGTGGATGGTTGGCGCTTGAGCAACAGTCTAGTCATTCACTACATAAAGCTTCCGTTAACCACTGCTAAGGTGAGAGAAGAATTTGGGACAGTTTTTTGGGGGTGGGATTTCAACCATTCAGGCTGGTGGACAGAGACCCCAATTCTGAGCTAGTGGATTTAAACCTTCAGGCTGTTGACTAAGACCTCAATTATGAGCTAGTGGATTTCAACCAATTCAGGCTGGTGGACTGAGATCCCAATTCTGAGCTAGTGGATTTCAACAATTCAGGCTGGTGGACTTGAGACCCCAATTCTGAAAATGTCCAAATTTTGTTTTATAATTAATTGAAAATTTGCATCCTAAACCCCTGCTGATAATCCACAGATCTTATATGAGGGGTCACTATAGAAAAGGAAATTTGAGCGTGATTGATGGATGGCCGATGGTTAGTGCTTGAGCAACAGTCTAGTCATTCACGACCTAAAAGCTTCTGTTAACCACTGCTAAGGTGAGAGGAAGAATTTGGGACAATTTTTTGGCGGTGAGTTTCAACCATTCAGGCTGTTGGACTGAGACCCCAATTATGAGCTAATGGATTTCAACCTTCCAGCCTTGTGGACTAAGACTTTTGGGTTAGCGATGGTTATCAATGGAAGCAGTGGACATGAGACCACCATTCTGAAAATGAAAAAAAAATTGGGGTTAGTGATGGTTTGCGATGGAAGCGGTGGACCATTGCTGAAGTTTATGGTATAAGATCACATGGCTAGTGGATTTCAACGATTTAGGCTGGTGGGACTAAGACTCCAACTTCTGAGCTAGTGGATTTCAACATTCAGGTAGTGGACTGAGACCCGCATTCTAAACTTGTGGATTTCAACCATTCAGGCCGGTGGACTAAGACCCCAATTCTGAGTATTGATTTCAACCATTCAGGCTGGTGAACTGAGAACTCCAATTATGAGCTAGTGGATTTCAACCATTCAGGCTGGTGGACTGAGACCCCAATATGAGCTAGTGGATTTCAACATTAAGACTGGTGGATTTGAGACCCCACTTCTGAAAATATGCAATTTTTTTCTAATAATTAATTAAAAATTTGCATCCTGAACCCCCGCCGATAATCCAAAGACCTCTAATGAGAGGGTAACTATAGAAAAGAAAAATTGAGCGTGATTGATGGAGGGCGGATTGTTAGCGCTTGAGTAACAGTCTAGTCATTCATTACCTAAAGCTTCTATTAACCACTGCTAAGGTGAGAGAAGAATTTGGGACAATTTTTTGGGGGGTGGATTTCAACCATTCAGGCTGGTGGACAGAGACCCCAATTCTGAGCTAGTGGATTTCAACCCTTCTGGCTGTTGGACTAACACCTCAATTATGAGCTAGTGGATTTCAACCATCCTGCTGGTGGACTGACACCCCAATTCTGAGCTAGTAGATTTCAACAATTCAGGCTGTGGACTTGAGACCCCAATTCTGAAAATGTCCAAATTCTGTTTTATAATTAATCAAAAATTGGCATCCTGAACCCCTGCTGATAATCCACAGATCTTGTATGAGGGGGTCACTATAGAAAAATAAATTTGAGCGTGATTGATGGACGGTGGATGGTTAGTGCTTGAGCAGTAGTCTAGTCATTCACTACCTAAAGCTTCTGTTAACCACTGCAAAGGTGAGAGAAGAATTTGGGACAATTTTTGGCGTTGGGTTTCAATCATTCAGGCTGTGGGACTGAGAACCCAATTCTGAGCTAATGGATTTCAACCTTTCAGGCTGGTGGACTGAGACTTTTGGGTTAGCGATTGTTATCAATGGTAGCGGTGGACATGAGACCCCATTTGAAATTAAAAAAAAATTGGGGTTAGTGATTGTTAGCGATGGAAGCGATGGACCGTTGCTGAGTTTATGGTATGAGATAAGATGGCTAGTGGATTTCAACCATTTAGGCTGGTGGACTAAGACTCCAATTCTGAGCTAGTGGATTTCAACCATTCAGGCTGTGGACTGAGACCCCAATTCTGAGCTAGTGGATTTCAACTATTCAGGCTGGTGGACTAAGACCCCAATTCTGAGTTAGTGGATTTCCACCATTCAGGCTGGTGGACTAAGACCCCAATTATGAGCTAGTGGATTTCAACCTTCCAGGCTGGTGGACTGAGACCCCAATTCTGAGCTAGGTGATTTCTACCATTCAGGCTGGTGGACTAGAGACCCCAATTCTGAAAATTGTCCAAATTTTTTTTAATAATTACTTAAAAATTTGCATTCTGAACCCCTGCCGATAATCCACAGACCATATATGAGGGGGTAACTATAGAAAAGAAAAATTGAGCATGATTGATGGAGGGCGGATGGTTAGCGCTTGAGTAACAGTCTAGTCATTCACTACTAAAGCTTCTGTTAACCACTGCTAAGGTGAGAGAAGAATGTGGGACAATTTTTGGGGGTGGATTTCAACCATTCAGGCTGGTGACTGAGATTCCAATTCTTAGCTAATAGATTTCAACCATTCAGGCTGGTGGACTGAGACTTTTGGTGTTATTAATGGTTGTCGATGGAAGCATTGGACAAGGAACCCCATTTGAAAATGGAAAAAAATTGGGTTAGTGATGGTTAGCGATGGAAGCTGTGGACCACCGCTAAATGTATGGTATGAGATAAGATGGCTAGTTGATTTCAACCATTTAAGCTGGTGGACTGAGACCCCAATTCTGAGATTTGTGGTTTCAACCATTCAGGCTTGTTGACTGAGGCCCCAATTCTGAGCTAGTGGACTTCAACCATTCAGACTGGTGGACTGAGAACCTAATTATGAGCTAGTGGATTTCAACCATTCAGGCTTGTGGACTGAGACCCCAATTCTGAGATTTGTGGTTTTCAACCCATTCAGGCTTGTTGACTGAGGCCCCAATTCTGACTAGTGGACTTCAACCATTCAGACTTGTGGACTGAGAACCTAATTATGAGCTAGTGGATTTCAACCATTCAGGCTTGTGGACTGAGGCCCCAATTCTGAGCTAGTGGACTTCAACCATTCAGACTGGTGGACTGGGAACCTAATTATGAGCTAGTGGATTTCAACCATTCAGGCTTGTGGACTGGGACCCAAATTCTGAACTAGTGGATTTCAACAATTCAGGCTGGTGAACTGAGGACTTTTGGGTTAGCGACGGTTAGCGATGGAAACGGTAGACATGGGACCCCATTTGAAAATAAAAAAAAATTGGCTAGTGATGGAAAAGTTGGACCACCGCTGAGTGTATGGTATGAGATGAGATGGCTAGTGGATTTCAACTATTTAGGCTGGTGGACTGAAACCCAATTCTGAGCAATTGGATTTCAACCATTCGGACTTTTGGGCTGAGACCCCAATTCTGAGCTAGTGGATTTCAACCATTCAGGCTAGTTGACTAAGACTCCAATTATGAGGTAGTGGATTTCAAGCACTCAGGCAGGTGGACTGAGATCCCAAGTATGAGCTAGTGGATTTCAGCCATTCAGGCAGGTGGACTGAGACTTTTGGGTTAGTGATGGTTAGCGAATGGAAGTGGTGGACGCGTGACCCCGTTTGAAAATAAAAAAAAAAGTATTTGAGTTAGCGATGGTTAGTGATGGAAGCGGTGGATCGCCGATGAGTGTATGAATGAGATGAAATGGCTATTGTATTACAACATTTAGGCTGGTGGACTTGAGACCAAAATTCTGAAAATGTCCAAATTGTGTTTAATAATTAATTAAAAATTTGCACCCTGAACCCCTGCCGATAATCCACAGACCTTATATGAGGTGGTCACTATAGAATAGAAAAATTGAGCGTGATTGATGGATGGTGGATGGTTAGTGCCAGAGCAACAGTCTAGTCATTCACTACCTAAAGCTTCCGTTAACCACTGTTAAGGTGAGAGAAGAGTTTGGGACAATTTTTTTAGGGCTGGATTTCAACCATTCAAGCTGGTGGACTGAGACCTCAATTCTGAGCTAGTGGATTTCAACCATTCAGGCTGGTGGATTAAGACCCCAATTCTGAGCTAGTGGATTTCACACCATTCAGGCTGGTGGACTAAGACCCCAATTATGAGCTAGTGGATTTCAACCATTCAGGCTGGTGGACTGAGACCCCAATTCTGAGCTAGTGGATTTCAACAATTCAGGCTGTTGGACAGAGACTTTTGGGTTAGCGATGATTAGCAATGGAAGCGATGGACATGGGACCCCATTAAAAAAAAAATTGGGTTAGTGATGGTTAGCGAGGGAAGCGGTGGACCGCCGCTGAGTGTATGGTATGAGATGAAATGGCTAGTGGATTTCAACCATTTAGCTGGTGGACTTGACACTGCCAATTCTGACAATGTCTAAATTTGGTTTAATAATTAATTAAAAATCTGCATCCTGAACCAACTCCGATAATCCACAGACCCTATGTGAAGGGGTCACTATAGAAAGAAAAATTGAACGTGATTGATAGATGGTGGATGGTTAGTGCTTGAGCAACAGTCTAGTTATTCACTACCTAACGCTTCCGTTAACCACTGCTAAGGTCAGAGAAGAATTTGGGACAATTATTTGAGGGTGGATTTCAACTGTTCAGGCTGGTGGACTGAGACCCAATTCTGAGCTAGTGGCTTTCAACCATTGAGGCTGGTGGACTAATACCCTAAATCCGGAGCTATTGGATTTCAACCATTCAGGCTGGTGGACTGAGACCGCAATAATGAGCTAGTGGATTTCAACCATTCAGGCTGGTGGACTGAGATCCCAATTCTGAGCTAGTGGATTTCGACAATTCAGGCTGGTGGAGTGAGACTTTTGGTTTTAGTGATGGTTAGCGATGGAAGCGTGGACATGGGAACCTATACGAAAAAGAAAATTGGGTTAGCGATGGTTAGCGATGGAAGCGATGGACCACCGCTGAGTATATGGTATGAGATGAAATGGCTAGTCGATTTCAACCATTTACGCTGGTGGACTTGAGACCCCAATTCCGAAATTGTCCAAATTTTGTTTAATAATCAATTAAAAATTTGCATCCTGAAACCCTGCCGATAATCCACAGACCGTATATGAGGGGTCACTATAGAAAAGAAAAATAGAGCGTCATTGATGGATGGTGGATGGTTAGCGCTTGAGCAACAGTCTAGTCATTCACTACCTAAAGCTTCCGTTAACCACTGCTAAGGTGAAAGAAGAATTTGGGACAGTTTTTTTGGGGAGGATTTCAACCATTCAGGCTGGTGGACAGAGACCCCAATTCTTAGCTAGTGGATTTCAACCATTCAGCCTGTTGGACTAAGACCCCAATTATGAGCTAGTGGATTTCAACCATTCAGGCTGGTGGACTGAGACCCCAATTCTGAGCTATTGGATTTCAACAATTTAGGATGGTGGACTTGAGACCCCATTCTGAAAATGTCCAAATTTTGTTTTATAATTAATCTAAAATTTCCATCCTGAACCCCTGCCGATAATCATAGACCTTATATGAGGGGTTCACTATAGAGAAGAAAATTGAGCGTGATTGATGAATGGTGGATGGTTAGTGCTTGAGCAACAGTCCAGTCATTTACTACCTAAAGCTTCTGTTAACCACTGAGACCCCAATTCTGAGCTAGTGGATTTCAAACCATTCAGGCTGGTTCAACCATTCAACCATTTAGGCTGGTGGACTAAGACCCCAATTCTGAGCTAGTGGATTTCAACCATTCTGGCTGGTGGACCGAGACCCCAATTATGAGCTAGTGGATTTCAAACAGTTTATATAATTATCCAGTAAGTTTATCGCAGATCATTTCTGGTCTTCGTTCTCGGTGTGAACAAAAAGCTCCTCCCACTTATTTCTTCACTTATGTATCAGTGTGTTTGCGTCTATCGATGAGAAATGGTTACAAAGTGCATTATTCGTAATAGCGGGTTTCCACTTATTTCTGATTGTTTCGAGTCTGACTTGTCTATCCGTGAAAATATCTGATGCCGCTTATGTTTAAATCTGCAAAAACGTTCTCCGGAGCACTCGCACCCCGGTCCGGGTTTTTATAATGGGTGAGATAGGGAATGATCATACTGGATAATTATATAAACTGTGATTTCAAACATTCAGACTGGTGGACTGAGACCCCAATTCTGATCTATTGGATTTCAACCACAGTTTATATAATTATTCAGTAAGTTTATCGCAGATCATTTCTGGTCTTCGTTCTCGGTGCGAATAAAAAGCTCCTCCTACTTATATCTTCACTTATGGATCAGTGTGTTTGCGTCTATCAATGAGAAATGGTTACAAAGTGCATTATTCGTAATAGCGGGTTTCCACTTATTTCCGATTGTTTCGCGTCTGACTTGTCTACCCGTGAAAAGAGCTGATGCCGTTTATGTTTAAATCTGCAAAAACGTTCTCCGGAGCACTCGCACCCCGGTCCGGGTTTTTTAATGGGTGAGATAGGGAATGATCATACTGGATAATTATATAAACTGTGATTTCAACCATTCAGGCTGGCGGACTTGAGACCCCAATTCTGAAAATGTCCAAATTTTTGTTTTATAATTAATTAAAAATTTGCATCCTGAACCCCTGCCGATAATCCACAGACTTTATATGAGGGGGTCACTATAGAAAAGAAAATTGAGCGTGATTAATGGATGGCAGATGGTTAATGCTTGAGCAACAGTCTAGTCATTCACTACCTAAAGCTTCTGATAACCACTGCAAAGGTGAGAGAAGAATTTGGGACAATTTTTTGGCGGTGGATTTTAACCATTCAGACTGTTGGACTGAGACCCCAATTATTAGCTAGTGGATTTCAACCATTCAGGCTGAAGGACTGAGAACCAAATTGTGAGCTCGTGGATTTCAACATTCAGGGTGGTGGACTGAGACTTTTGGGTTTGAGATTTTAAGCGATGGAAGTGGTGGACCCTATATCTGAGCTAATAGATTTCAACCATTCAGGCTGGTGGACTGAGACCCCAATTATGGTCTAGTGGACTTCAACCATTCAGGCTGGTGGACTAAGACCCCAATTCTTAGCTAGTGAATTTCAATAATTTAGGCTGGTGGACTTGCGACCCCAATTCTGAAAGTATCCAGATTTTGTTTAATAATTAATTAAAAATTTGCATCCTGAACCCCTGCCAATAATCCAAAGACCTTATATGAGGGGTCACAATAGAAAAGAAAAATTGAGAGTGATTGATAGATGGTGGTTGGTTAGCGCTTGAGCAACAGTCTAGTCATTCACTACCTAAAGCTTTCGTTAACCACTGCTAATGTGAGAGAAGAATTTGGGACAATTTTTGGGGGGTGGATTCAACCATTCAGACTGGTGGACAGAGACCCCAATTCAGAGCTAGCGGATTTCAACCATTCAGGCTGGTCTAGTAAGACCCCAATTATGAGCTAGTGGATTTCAACCATTCAGGCTGATAGACTAAGACCCTAATTCTGAGCTAGTGGATTTCAATCATTTAGACTGGTGGACTGAGACCTTAATTCTGAGCTAGTTGATTTCAACCATTCAGGCTGGTGGACTAAGACCCCACTTCTGAGCTAGTAGATTTCAACCATTCAGACAGGTAGACTGAAACCCCAGTTATGACCTAGTGGGTTTCAACAATTTAGGCTGGTGGACTAAGACCCCAATTCTGAGCTATTGGATTTCAAATATTCAGGCTGGTGGACTGACACCCCAATTCTGAGCGAGTGGCTTTCAACCATTTAGGCTGGTGGACTAAGACCCAAATTCTGAGCTATTTGATTTCAACAATTCAGGCTGTTGGACTGAGACTTTTGGGTTAGCAATGGTTAGCGATGGAAGCGGTCGACCGCCGATGATTATATGGTATGAGAGGAAATGGCTAGTGGAGTTCAACCATACTGGCTGGTGGACTTGAGACCCCAACTCTGAAAGTGTTCAATTTTTTTTTAATAATTAATTAAAAATTGGCATTTTGAACCCCTGCCGATAATCCACAGACCTTATATGAAGGGGTCAATATAGAAAAGAAAAATTAAGCGTAATTGATGGATGGCGGAGGGTTAGTGCTTGAGCAACAGTCTAGTCATTCCCATCCTAAAGTTTCTGTTAATCACTGTTAAGGTGAGAGTAGAGTTTGGGAAAAGTTTTTGAGGGTAGATTTCAACCATTCAGCTGGTAGACTGAGACCTCAATTCTGAGCTAGCGGATTTCAACCATTCAGGCTGGAGGAATAAGACACCTATTCTGAGCTAGTGTATTTCAACAATTGAGGCTGGTGGACTGAGACCCCAATTCTGACCTGTGGATTTCAACAATTCAGGCTGGTGGACTAAGACTTTTGGTTAGCGATGGTTAGCAATTGAAGTGGTGGACATGGCACCCCATTTGAAATATTAAAAAGAAATATTTGAATAAGCGATGGTTAGCGGTGGAAGCGGTGGACCGCCGCTGAGTGTATGGTATGAGATGAAATGGCTAGTGGATTTTCATCCACTCAGGCTGGTGGACTTGAGACCCCAATTCTGAAAATGTCCAAATTTTATTTTAATTAATTAAGAATTTGCAGCCTGAACCCCTGCCAATAATCCACAGACCTTATATGAGGGGGTCACTATAGAAAGAAAAAAATTGAGCGTGATTGATGGATGGCGGATGGTTAGTGTTTGAGCAACAGTCTAGTCATTCACTACCTAAAGTTTCCGTTAACCACTGTTAAGGTGAGAGAAGAGTTTGGGGCAATTTTTTGAGGGTTGATTTCAACCATTCAAGCTGGTGGACTGAGAACTAAGTTCTGAGCTAGTGGATTTCAGCCATTCAGGCTGGTGGACTAAGACCCCAATTCTGAGTTATTGGATTTCAACCATTCAGGCTGGTGGACTGAGACCCCAATTATGAGCTAGTGGATTTCAACCATTCAGGCTAGTTGACTGAGACTCCAATTCCGAGCTAGTGGTTTTCTACCATTCATGCTGGTGGACTGAGACAAAAGTTTTATTTTTCTTGTCTAATGTGTCTTTTTCTAATTGTATTATCTCGGAAATGCTGCTACTTTTATGTTTTATAATAAAAGAAAATATGATTCTTTAAGGATTCTTTAAGGATTGATTCTTTTAAAGGATTTTAAGGATATGATTCTTTAAGGTTCTCATTATTCTTGAACGGAGTAGTAATAGAGAAATTATTTAGTCATTAGACGTCTATAGTCTACAGTTAGTTGTAGGTAACTGTTACATTTGAAAATAAAAAGAAAAAAAATTGGGTAGCGATGGTTAGTTATGGAAGCAGTAGACCACCGCTGAGTTTATGGTATGAGATGAGATGGCTAGTGGATTTCAACCATTTAGGCTGGTGAACTAAGACCCAAATCCTGAGCTATTTGATTTCAACAATTCAGGCTGTTGGACTGAGACTTTTGGGTTAGCGATGGTTAGCGATGGAAGCGGTCGACCGCCGCTAATCGTATGGTATGAGAGGAAATGGCTAGTGGAGTTCAACCATTCTGGCTGGTGGACTTCAGACCCCAATTCTGAAAATGTCCAAATTTTGTTTAATAATTAATTAAAAATTGGCATTTTGAACCCCTGCCGATAATCCACAGACTGTATATGAGGGGGTCAATATAGAAAAGAAAAATTGAGCGTGATTGATGGATGGCGGATGGTTAGTGCTTGAGCAACAGTTTAGTCATTCACTACCTAAAGCTTCTGTTAACCACTGTTAAGGTGAGAGGAGAGTTTTGGGAAAAGTTTTTGAGGGTAGATTTCAACCACTCAGGCTGGTAGACTGAGACCTCAATTCTGAGCTAGCGGATTTCAACCATTCAGGCTGGTGGAATAAGACACCAATTCTGACCTAGTGGATTTCAACAATTCAGGCTGGTGGACTAAGACTTTTTGGTTAGCGATGGTTAGCAATTGAAGTGGTGGACATGGCACCCCCATTTGAAAATATTAAAAAAAAATATTTGAATAAGCAATGGTTAGCGGTGGAAGCGGTGGACCGCCGCTGAGTGTATGGTATGAGATTAAATGGCTAGTGGATTTCATCCACTCAGGCTGGTGGACTTGAGACCCCAATTCTGAAACTGTCCAAATTTTATTTTAATTAATTAGGAATTTACATCCTGAACCCCTGTCAATAATCCACAGACCTTATATGAGGGATCAATATAGAAAAGAAAAAAATTGAGCGTGATTGATGGATGGCGGATGGTTAGTGTTTGAGCAACAGTCTAGTCATTCACTACCTAAAGTTTCCGTTAACCACTGTTAAGGTGAGAGAAGAGTTTGGGGCACTTTTATGAGGGTTGATTTCAACTATTCAAGCTGGTGGACTGAGACCTCAGTTCTGAGCTAGTGGATATCAGCCAATCAGGCTGGTGGACTAAGACCCCAATTCTGAGTTATTGGATTTCAGCCATTCAGGCTGGTGGACTAAGACCCCAATTCTGAGTTATTGGATTTCAACCATTCAGGCTGGTGGACTGAGACCCCAATTATGAGCTAGTAGACTTCAACCATTCAAGCTGGTGGACTGAGACGAAAGTTTATTTTTCTTGTTTAATGTGTCTTTTTCTAATTGTATTATCTCGAAAGTGCTGCTACTTTTATGTTTATAATAAAAGAAAATATGATTCTTTAAGGATTCTTTAAGGATTGATTCTTTAAAGGATTTTAAGGATATGATTCTTTAAGGTTCTCATTATTCTTGAACGGAGTAGTAATAGAGAAATTATTTAGTCATTAGACATCTGTAGTCTACAGTTAGTTGTAGGTAACTGTTACATTTGAAAAAAAAAGAACAAAAATTGGGTTAGCGATGGTTAGTTATGGAAGCAGTAGACCACCGCTGAGTTTATGGTATGAGATGAGATGGCTAGTGGATTTAAACCATTTAGGCTGGTGGACTAAGACCCAATTCTGAGCTATTGGATTTCAACCATTCAGGCTGGTGGACCGAGACCCAAATTCTGAGCTAGGACTGATATTTTGGTTAGCTATGGTTAGCGATGGAAGCGAGTGAACCGCAGCTGAATCTTTGTTATGAGATGAAATGGCTAGTGGATTTCAACTATTCAGGCTGGTGGACTTGAGACCCCAATTCTGAAACTGTCCAAATTTTATTTTAATTAATTAGGAATTTACATCCTGAACCCCTGTCAATAATCCACAGACCTTATATGAGGGGATCACTATAGAAAAGAAAAAAATTGAGCGTGATTGATGGATGGCGGATGGTTAGTGTTTGAGCAACAGTCTAGTCATTCACTACCTAAAGTTTCCGTTAACCACTGTTAAGGTGAGAGAAGAGTTTGGGGCACTTTCATGAGGGTTGATTTCAACTATTCAAGCTGGTGGACTGAGACCTCAGTTCTGAGCTAGTGGATTTCAGCCAATCAGGCTGGTGGACTAAGACCCCAATTCTGAGTTATTGGATTTCAGCCATTCAGGCTGGTGGACTAAGACCCCAATTCTGAGTTATTGGATTTCAACCATTCAGGCTGGTGGACTGAGACCCCAATTATGAGCTAGTAGACTTCAACCATTCAAGCTGGTGGACTGAGACGAAAGTTTATTTTTCTTGTTTAATGTGTCTTTTTCTAATTGTATTATCTCGAAAGTGCTGCTACTTTTATGTTTATAATAAAAGAAAATATGATTCTTTAAGGATTCTTTAAGGATTGATTCTTTAAAGGATTTTAAGGATATGATTCTTTAAGGTTCTCATTATTCTTGAACGGAGTAGTAATAGAGAAATTATTTAGTCATTAGACATCTGTAGTCTACAGTTAGTTGTAGGTAACTGTTACATTTGAAAAAAAAGAACAAAAATTGGGTTAGCGATGGTTAGTTATGGAAGCAGTAGACCACCGCTGAGTTTATTGTATGAGATGAGATGGCTAGTGGATTTCAACCATTTAGGCTGGTGGACTAAGACCCAATTCTGAGCTATTGGATTTCAACCATTCAGGCTGGTGGACCGAGACCCAAATTCTGAGCTAGGACTGATAATTTTGGGTTAGCTATGGTTAGCGATGGAAGCAGTGAACCGCAGCTGAATCTTTGTTATGAGATGAAATGGCTAGTGGATTTCAACTATTCAGGCTGGAGGACTAAGACCCAAATTCCGACCTATTGGATTTCAACCATTCAGGCTGGTGGACTGAGACCCACATTCTAAGCTAGTTGATTTCAACCATTTAGGCTGGTGGACAAAGACCCCAATTCTGAGCTATTGATTTCAAACATTCAGACTGGTGGACTGAGGACCCAATTATGAGCTGAAGGATTTCAACCATTCAGGCTGGTGAACTGAGACCCCAATTCTAAGCTAGTAGATTTCAACCATTTAGGCTGGTGGACTAGACCCCAATTCTGAGCTATTGGATTTCAACCATTCAGGCTGGTGGACTGAAACCCCAATTATGAGCCAGTTGATTTCAACCATTCAGGCTGGTTGACTGAAAACCCAATTCTGAGATAGTGGATTTCAACAATTCAGGCTGGTGGACTGAGACTTTTGGGTTAGTGATAGTTAGCGATGGAAGCAGTTCGAAATGGGACCCCATTTGAAAAAAAAATTGGGTTAGCGATGTTTAGCGATGGAAGCGGTGGACAGCCACTGTGTGTATGGTATGAGATGAAATGGGTATTGGATTTCAACCATTCAGGCTGGTTGGCCTGAGATCCCAATTCTGAAAATGTCCAAATTTTGTTTAATAATCAATTAAAAATTTGCATCGTGAACCCCTGCCGATAATCCACAGACCTTATATCAGGGGGTCACTATAGAAAAAAAAATTGAGCGTAATTGATCGATGATAGATGGTTACCGCTTGAACAACATTCTAGTCATTCACTATCTAAAGCTTCCGTTAACCACTGCTAAGGTGAGAGAAGAATTTGAGACAATTTTTTGGGATTGGATTTCAACCATTCAGGCTGATGGACTGAGACCCTAATGATGAGCTATTGAATTTCAACCATTCAGATTGGTGGACTAAGACCCCAATTATCAGCTATTGGATTTCAACTTCCGAGGGTTGCTAACCCTCGGGTGACGGCGAAAGGGCAGCTTCACCGTCAAATAAATCAAATATTCTATAAGGTCGAATGACAAAATCACTTGTAGACGACTTGGGTACCGGCCGAGATGTTATAAATTGTAGGGCAGTAATTTGCACTGCGATCTTCTGAGACTAAGCCTACGACCGGAGAATTTGTCTTACCAGCGGGCAATTCCCCCAAATTCACTTGAATGATTTTCAATTGTTAGTCGTAAGGAAATATTGTGTATCGAGAGTAAAAAGGGTGAGTACAAAGTTCTCAGAAATGAAGGGGGATCATTCTAAATCCATTGTATGGGTAGCGGAAATTTGGATAACTCGGCGAGAGTGTCAAGACTCGTTGAATCTCTTGAAAGGGGCAGTGAACGGGAATAAAAACTATTCCCTTCTCTGTCTATGTGTTTGCCAGGCCCAGGCAATAATTTAGGTCTTTTTTTACGACCTATGTGTGCGCTTCGCGCACAAAGGGAGAGTTTTTTTTTCAAAACGAGGTCGAGGCAAAAGGCTTTGACCGAGTCCATTGATTTTGAGTTGAAGTTATCAAGTATTTTGCAATAGATTGCATTGGTTGGATCAAGACGCTGGGTAATTGAACACAGAGAAAAGCCAAGACAGATGGTCCAAATAATTGAGAGGCAAATGTTTAAATGGCTGGGGCACGGGTAAATGGCAAGTGTATGCATGACTCTCTAATTGGAAACATAGCTGTCAGGTTAGTTTTTGGAAAGGCATGCCTGCCTAGAGTCTTAGGCATGCTGATCAAGAATTCAAAATTGACATAAGACCGTAAGATTGCCTGTAATGAGAGGCAAACAAGGCACGCCCGCCTAAGGTCTTAAGAAAGTTGACCAAGAATTAAAAATTGACATAGGACCATAAATTTGCTTGAAATAACAGGCAAACAATCGTTTAAAGCCATCTTTATCTTTCAAATAGTATCTATTCGTTGCCTAAGCTTAGCCCCACATTCTGGAAAAAATTGAATTTTTCAGTAATTTTTAAAATTTTTGGTCACTTGCCAGAGACTCTGGGTGGGTGGGCAGCCCCAAATATTGCCCCAAATTCCTCTCTCAGTTTAGCACTTGTTCACGGATGCCCAGCGTTTCCAATCACTTTCCCGATAGTATCTATTCATTGTCTCTCTCAGCTCAGTTAAGCAGTCTGATTCATTAGTAGGAATGACCTAGCGACTCGGATCAGTACATAATTCGGTTATCAAAAGAACGTATCTCTGAACGGGGGTCCATATATGGGCATAGCCTCCCTAGAGGAAATGGATTTCCGAGAAATTGATTGCGTAATCGAAGGGGAAGTGAATTTCTGAGAAATTGATTTGTTGGAGTTCGTCCAGGAGAATTGTCTCCGGGCGAAGTTTGCACATGCGCATTAACGGTGGGGGAAATGTATTGATCTATAACTCGTGACTGGGCACCATATATGGGTATAGAATACTGAACGAACACCATGCTGTCATCTACAATTGACTCTAACGCCGAACAGGACTCCATTTATTCATGGTTTGTTAATGTCTAATTGATTTATTTTCAAGGTCGATTTATTTGTCGTTGTTGTTGTTGTTCGTCCAGGTGTACGCTAGTGGGAATTTATTGATTCAGAAGTCGACTAGGGGAACTAAATTTTCAAGGTCAATTGATTTGTTGGTGTTGTTCGTCCAGGTGTACGCTAGGGAGAATGTTTTGTTCCAGGAATAGGAAACAGGAAGTACATGCCTCCTTCTACGCCAATCATGGTCACCCTCAAGTATATTCAGGTAAATACCCCCTCCCACTCTAATACAAACTCCACCATACTATCTTTATAGTCGTTAGAACACTATAAAATATGCCCTTTTTAACCATGTAAACCCCAATCCTCCCTTCCCCTTCCCCCTCCCCATGCTTATTATTTTAATTCTTGCAATAGAAATAATTCTGTTTGGAATTCTGCCTTTGACAGACAACTTCCGTCAACTCTTAGATTTTAAGCCACCCGCTAATTTGGCATAAACATATTTTCCGCAATGATTTAATTGGCTGTCACCCTTTTTAAAACACATCCGCTTTTCTCAATCCATTACGGGTAACGATTTAACCAAAGGGATGTTCAACAAATCAAAAATGATTGTTTTTCCCGTCAAAATAAAACAGTTTCAAGCAAAATGAGATTGCAATAATTAAGCTAGGCTTACACAACCTGTATGGAAGAATGAAATGCTTTCTAGACAAAATTAATGCTAACAAATATTTTTAGGACATTATGTAAAAAGGAGGAAGGGGCCATGCCTCAATTCTACCGCCATCATTGTAAAAGAAAAAAAAACTGTTTCTTCGCGTTAGGCAGTCAGAGGGCCGGGGATTTCTAAGAAAAAGATAGCTTTATTATGTGTAAATTGAATACCATTTACATCTAAGATCGTAAGCTGCTAGGTTAACCATCTTTTTATATTTTAAAGCCTATAGATGGGAACATTAAAAAAAAATTTCCAAATGGTAAAAAGGAAACATTGATTTCTATCCTAAGGTAATAGACAACTGTTTGTCAAGGTTTATTTTTCTCACAAGTAGTGCAATAAAAACATATGATTTCCATGCATAGCATATTTCTCGTAAAATTTTACTTTTTGCTTTGCTTTTTGGCTTAGGGGAGGGGGCTTCTTTGTGATAAATGCTTTCTAGACAAAATTATGGTTATGGAGAAGAGGACTCCAGGGGAGGAGGGAATGTCTTTAAGGGACGGAGGACAGTTTTTTGGTCAACAACTCAACATTAACTTTTTTTCCGCTGTTATATTTATAATTTATTTTTCGTTGTGCAAAGCAATAGTTTTTAAGTGTAGATTTAATGTTACCCAACCTCATTAAGTGAAAATGATTTATTCTAAGAAAGTGAGCTGTATTTGTTAGAGTTTCAAAAACATTACATATTTATTTAATTTAAGCCCTTTTTTCAGATATAATAACGTTTGGTGTGATTGACACAGAATATATTGGTCTGAAATATTCCTCAACAGGCATTATTTTCGAAGCAGCTTTCTTACTCCTAGACAATAAACGACGTGAAATTCATAGCTATAAATGGAACGTCAGATACAATATGTATAAGTACGAGAAAAACAGATGGAGTCCAACACTAAATTTTATAAATCGAAACGGCTTTTATGTTAAAACCATAAGACCACGTAATGAAAATGGCTATGAAATAAAACATGTACAAGAGGAAATTCAGGAAATATGCAGTTTTTTCGGTGTGCAAGCTGTTTATGTTAAGGGAAACGTGCCAACTGATAAACTCTTACTAGAAAAATGTGATAAAAACATAGCATTATTCAATTTAAAAGACTTCAAATGTGAAAAATACCTGCATTCAGTACATGACTCGGAAGATGAAGTTAGATATTTTGCTCAATGGATACCGGAAAAGATGCCTGACAAGGAAAAATGCATCAGATATCCAAAGACCTAAACTCTTGTTCTTCCTCATATCAAATGGATTAAGCCCTCATATCCAATGGATTAAGCTTTTTTTTAAATAAGTCATTATGTATTTTTTCAAATGTTTTTAAATATGTTTAAGCAATAAATATCTTAAGCCTCAACCGTTTTTATTCTTTAGAATACTTCATCACCATGAAAATTATACTTTCAGATTCAACATGCCAGGGAACACATTTTCAAGTTCAGCATGTTGGAGAACCCTAAATACTCACCACTATAAAGGTTAGTTAATCCTAAAAGGTTAAAGAATTTTTCTGAAATCACACTTTCAGATTCGTCATGTCATGGAACACACTTTCAGATTCAACATGTCTGGGAACACACTTTCAGGTTCAGCACGTTAGAGAACCCTAAACGATAAGTTAACTCTAAAAGATCAAAGAATTTCTCTGAAATCACACTTTCAGATTCAGCATGTCAGGGAACACACGGGTGAAACTCTGTGGTCGTTATAATATACAAGTTCCATTTTAACAATGTTTTGAGGTCCCCTAGCCTAACCTCAAAGGAACCCCCCTATCCCCAAAGGCCCCCAGGCCCCCAAAGTCCCCCCGGTCCCCCAATTCCCCCCAAAGGCACCTGAGCCCCCAACAGCCCAAAGGCCCCCAAAGGCCCCCCGACACCCCCAAAGGCCCACCCACCCATTTATTAACACTTTTTATGTGCAATTGAGACATAGAAGGGCCCCCCACATTTCAAAAGGCGTTATTATATCTTTTCAGAACAAGTTCCTTTCTTAATATTCCCTCCTAAGCCAATTTTACAAGTTGATATACTCATCCTTTTCACCACATCTTTACTTTATGACTTTTTGAATACCCCAACGCCAAGCTGTATTTTTCAAAAGACTTTTTTAAATTATTTCAGAACAATTTCTTTACGTAATGTCCCTCCTAAACCAATTTTACAACTTGAAGTACTCATTCTTTTCACCCAAAACTTTGCATTATGGCTTTTTGAATATCCCATCACCATGCAATACTTTCAAAAGGCTTTTTTATTAAATGTTTACTGAACACACACAAATTTCTCTTAGAAATAATAGTTTCGTCAGTGATAAAACTTTTTCTGTTCGAACTAGCAAGTTTTCTGTCAAAGATACCAAATTTTTTCGTAGAAGTAACATTTTTTGATTGTGATAACAACTTTTCTGTCAGAAGTAGCAAGTTTTGCTTAACACTAACAAACCTTCTCATCAAAGTAACGACATTTTACCTTAATAATAACATACTTTTACTGAACACACACAAAGTTCTCTTAGAAATAATATTTTTCATCAGTGATAACACTTTTTATGTTCGAACTAGCAAGTTTTCTACCAAAGATACCAAATTTTTTGTAGAAGTAACATTTTTTTATTGTGATAACAACTTTTCTGTCAGAAGTAGCAAGTTTTGCTTAACTCTAACAAACCTTCTCATCAAAGTAACGACATTTTACCTCAATACTAAAATACTTTTACTGAACACACACAAAGTTCTCTTGGAAATAATATTTTTCGTCAGTGATAACACTTTTTCTGTTCGAACTAGCAAGTTTTCTGTCAAAGATACCAAATTTTTTCGTAGAAGCAACATTTTTGATTGTGATAACAACTTTTATGTCAGAAGTAGCAAGTTTTGCTTAGCACTAACGAACCTTCTCATCAAAGTAACAATATTTTACCTTAATACTAACATACTTTTACTGAACACACACACAGTTCTCTTAGAAATAATATTTTTCATCAGTGATAACACTTTTTCTGTTCGAACTAGCAAGTTTTCTACCAAATATACAAAATTTTTTCATAGAAGTAACATTTTTTATTGTGATAACAGCTTTTCTGTCAGAAGTAGCAAGTTTTGCTTAACACTAACAAACATTCTCATCAAAGTAACGACATTTTACTTTAATACTAACATACTTTTACTGAACACACACAAATTTCTCTTGGAAATAATATTTTTCGTCAGTGATAACACTTTTTCTGTTTGAACTAGCAAGTTTTCTGTCAAAGATACCAAATTTTTTCTTAGAAGTGACATTTTTATGATTGTGATAACAACTTTTCGGTCAGAAGTAGTAAGTTTTACTTAACACTAACAAACATGCTCATCAAAGTAATGATATTTTACCATAATACTAACATACCTTTACTGAACACACACAAATTTCTCTTAGAAATAATATTTTTCGTCAGTGATAACACTTTTTCTGTTCGAACTAGCAAGTTTTCTGTCAAAGATACCAAATTTTTTCTTAGAAGTAACATTTTTTTATTCTGATAACAACTTTTCTGTCAGAAGTAGCAAGTTTTGCTTAACACTAACAAACCTTCTCATCAAAAAAACGATATTTCACCTTAACACTGACATACTTTTAATGAACACACACAAAGTTCTATAAGAAATAATATTTTTCATCAAAGATAACACTTTTCTGTTCGAACTAGCAAGTTTTCTACCAAAGATACCAAATTTTTTCGTAGAAGTAACATTTTCTTATTGTGATAACAACTTTTCTGTCAGAAGTAGCAAGTTTTTCTTAACACTAACGGACCTTCTCATCAAAGTAACGACATTTTACCTTAATACTAACATACTTTTAGTGAACACACACAAATTTCTCTTAGAAATAATATTTTTCTTCAGTGATAACACTTTTTCTCTTCGAACTAGCAAATTTTCTGTCAAAGATCCCAAATTTTTTCATAGAAGTAAAATTTTTTGATTGTGATTACAACTTTTCTGTCAGAAGTAGCAAGTTGTTCTTAACACTAACAAACATTCTCATCAAAGTAACAATATTTTACTTTAATACTAACATACTTTACTGAACACACACAAAGTTCTCTTAGAAATAATATTTTTGTTTCTATGTCTGAATCTAATTGTTTACATGTCCGGGTTGGTGTTTGGTTAGATTAGGTTAGTATAGCTAAGTAATGTTAGGTTAGCTACGTTAGATTAGGTGAGCTAATAAACATTTCCCCATATTTAAGTTAGGTTAGGTTAACTTATCATGAGCGCTCATGATAAGCTAACCTAACCTAACTAAAGCATGGTACAAAGTTGACATGGGGGATTTTCTGGCGAGTATGGTTAGGTTAGGTTAGGCTAGATCAGGTTAGGTTAGGTTAAGTTAGGTTAGGTTAGCCTACTAACGCGCGCGTACGTAGGCTAACCTAACCTAACTTGACCTAACCTAACCTGATCTAACCTAACCTAACCTATCCATACTCGCCGGAAAATCCCCCCAATTCGACTTTTTACCATGCTTTAGTTAGGTTAGGTTATTTTATCATGAGCGCTCATGATAAGTTAACCTAACCTAACTTAAAAATGGAGAAATTTTTGCTAGCTAACCTAACCTAACCTAACTTAGCTAACCTAACCTAACATAGCTAACCTACCCTAACCTAACCAAACACCAACCCAGACATGTAAACAAATAGATTCAGACATAGAAACGAAAAATACTATTTATAAGAGAACTTTGTGTGTGTGTTCAGTAAAAGTATTTTAGTATTAAGGTAAAATGTCGTTACTTTGATGAGAAGGTTTGTTAGTGTTAAGCAAAACTTGCTACTTCTCACAGAAAAGTTGTTATCACAAGCAAAAAATGTTACTTCTACGAAAAAATTTGGTATTTTTGGTAGAAAATTTGCTAGTTCGAACAGAAAAAGTGTTATCACTGATGAAAAATATTATTTCTAAGAGAAATTTGTGTGTTTTCAGTAAAATTATGTTAGTATTAAGGTAAAATATCATTACTTCGATTAGAATGTTTGTTAGTGTTAAGCAAAACTTGCTGCTTCTGACAGAAAAGTTGTTATCACAATAAAAAAAATTATACTTCTATGAAAAAATTTGGTATCTTTGGTAGAAAACTTGCTAGTTCGAACAGAAAAAGTGTTATCACTGACAAAAAACATTATTTCTAAGAGAAATTTGTGTGTGTTCGGTAAAAGTATGTTAGTATGTTAGTATTAATACTAACATATACTTCTATACTAACATAGGTATACTTCTAACATAGAAGTATGTTAGTATTAAGGTAAAATATCATTACTTTGATGAGAATGTTTGTTAGTGTTAAGCAAAATTTGCTACTTCTGACAGAAAAGTTGTTTATCACAATCGAAAAATTTTACTTCTATAAAAAAATTTGGTATCTTTGACAGAAAACTTGCTAGTTTGAAGAGAAAAAGTGTTATCACTGAAGAAAAATATTATTTCTAAGAAAAATTTGTGTGTGCTCAGTAAAAGTATGTTAGTATTAAAGTAAAATATCGCTACTTTGATGAGAATGTTTGTTAGTGTTAAGAAAAACTTGCTACTTCTGACTGAAAAGTTTTTATCACAATCAAAAAATTTTACTTCTATAAAAAATTTGGTATCTTTGACAGAAAACTTGCTAGTTTGAAGAGAAAAAGTGTTATCACTGAAGAAAAATATTATTTCTAAGAGAAATTTGTGTGTGTTCAGTAAAAATATGTTAGTATTAAGGTAAAATGTCGTTACTTTGATGAGAAGGTTTGTTAGTGTTAAGCAAAACTTGCTACTTCTGACAGAAAGGTTGTTATCACAATAAAAAAATGTTACTTCTACGAAAAAATTTGGTATCTTTGGTAGAAAACTTGCTAGTTCGAACAGAAAAGTGTTATCTTTGATGAAAAATATTATTTCTTATAGAACTTTGTGTGTGTTCAGTAAAAGTATGTTAGTGTTAAGGTAAAATATCGTTACTTTGATGAGAAGGTTTGTTAGTGTTAAGCAAAACTTGCTACTTCTGACAGAAAAGTTGTTATCACAATAAAAAAATGTTACTTCTAAGAAAAAATTTGGTATCTTTGACAGAAACTTGCTAGTTCGAACAGAAAAAGTGTTATCTTTGATGAAAAATATTATTTCTTATAGAACTTTGTGTGTGTTCAGTAAAAGTATGTTAGTGTTAAGGTAAAATATCGTTACTTTGATGAGAATGTTTGTTAGTGTTAAGTAAAACTTACTACTTCTGACCGAAAAGTTGTTATCACAATCATAAAAATGTCACTTCTAAGAAAAAATTTGGTATCTTTGAATGAAAACTTGCTAGTTCAAACAGAAAAAGTGTTATCACTGACGAAAAATATTGTTTCCAAGAGAAATTTGTGTGTAGAAATTTCAGTGAATGTATGTTAGTATTAAGGTAAAATATCATTACTTTGATAAGAATGTTTGTTAGTGTTAAGCAAAACTTGCTACTTCTGACAGAAAAGTTGTTATCTCAATCAAAAAATGTGTACTTCTAAGAAAAAATTTGGTATCGTTGAAGGACAACTTGCTAGTTCGAACAGAAAAAGTGTTATCACTGACAAAAAATATTATTTCTAAGAGAAATTTGTGTGTGTTCAGTAAAAGTATGTTAGTATTTAGGTAAAATATCATTACTTTGATGAGAATGAATGTTAGTTTTAAGCAAAACTTGCTACTTCTGACAGAAAAAGTTGTTATCACAATCAAAAAATGTTACTTCTAGAAAAAATTTGGTATATTTGACAAAAAACTTGCTAGTTCGAACAGAAAAAGTGTTATCACTGACGAAAAATATTATTTTTAAGAGAAATTTGTGTGTGTTCATTAAAAGTATGTTAGTATTAAAGTAAAATATCGTTACTTTGATGAGAATGTTTGTTAGTGTTAAGCAAAACTTGCTACTTCTGACAGAAAAGTTGTTATCTCAATCAAAAAATGTGTACTTCTATGAAAAAATTTGGTATCTTTGACAGAAAACTTGCTAGATCAAACAGAAAAAGTGTTATCAATGACGAAAAATATTATTTCCAAGAGAAATTTGTGTGTGTTCAGTAAAAGTATGTTAGTATTAAGATAAATATCATTAATTTCATGAGAATGTTTGTTAGTGTTAAGCAAAACTTGTTACTTCTGACATAAAAGTTGTTATCACATTCAAAAAATGTTACTTCTACGAAAAAATTTGGTATCTTTGGTAGAAAATTTGCTAGTTCGAACAGAAAAAGTGTTATCAATGATGAAAAATATTATTTCTAAGAGAAATTTGTGTGTGTTCAGTAAAAGTATGTTAGTATTAAGATAAATATCATTAATTTCATGAGAATGTTTGTTAGTGTTAAGCAAAACTTGCTACTTCTGACATAAAAGTTGTTATCACAATCGAAAAATGTTACTTCTATGAAAAAATTTGGTATCTTTGGTAGAAAATTTGCTAGTTCGAACAGAAAAAGTGTTATCAATGATGAAAAATATTATTTCTAAGAGAAATTTGAGTGTGTTCAGTAAA
>JAPEVW010000043.1:1088002-1163002 GCA_027921565.1 Artemia sinica
GCCCATTGTATGGGTAGCGGAAATTAGGATGACTCGGCGAGAGTGTCAAGACTCGTTGAATCTCTTGACACGGGCAGTTGAACGGGAATAAAAGCTATTCCGTTCTCTGTCTATATGTTTGCCAAGCACAGGCAGTACTTTTGGTCTTTTTTTGCAACCTATGTGTGCGCTTCGCGCACACAGGGAGAGTATTTTTCAAAACGAGGTCGAGGCCGAAGGCCTCGACCGAGTCCGTTGATTTTGAATTGCAGTTATCAAGTATTTGTCAATAGGTTGCATAGGTCTGATCAAGACGCTGGGTATTTGTAGACAGAGAAAAGCCAAGACAGATAGTCCAAAGTAATTGAGAGGCAAATGTTTAAATGGCTGGGGCACGGGTAAATGGCAGGAGTATACATGACTCTCTTATTGGACACATACTTGTCAGGTCAGTTTTTGGAAAGGCATGCCTGCCTAGAGTCTTAGGCATGCTGATCAAGAATTCAAAAAGAGGCAAACAAGGAAAAACCCACCTATGGTCTTAAGAAGGTTGACCAGGAATTTAAAATTGACAGAGGACCATAAATTTGCTTGAAATAACAGGCAACCAATCGTTTAAAGCCTTCTTTATATTTCAAATAGTGCCTATTCGCTGCCTAAGCTTAGCCCCACATTCTGAAAAAAAATTAAATGTTTAAAAAATTTTTTAATTTTTGGATCACTTGCCAGAGACTCTAGGTGGGTGGGCACCCCCAAATATTGCCCCAAATTCCTCTCTCAGCTTAGCACTTGTTCACGGATGCCCAGCGTCTCCAATTACTTTCCCAATAGTATCTATTCATTGTCTCTCTCAGCTCAGTTAAACAATCTGAGCCGATTTCCACTTTTCAAGTCTAGGGTCAATTGCCTGAGACTCTGGGCAGGTGAGGTGGGCACCTCCGAAAATTGTTCTTACTTCCACTCTCGCCTTAGAACTTATTCACGGATACCTAAAACCGTCAACGGTTAGACTGTTGCCCTAAAGGTAACCATGCATGCGATACACACATACCAACAATATTTTTTTTTATTATCACATGGGTTCCCAATCTAGCCCATGTCCATCGTTTAGTATTCAGCTTACACACATAACAACAAAATTTTTCCATTTTCACATTGGGTCCCAATCTAGCTTACGTTCATTGCTTAGCATTCAGGCCTTGACAAATAAAGCCCAGATAATTAGACCCCAACGCTCCAATCTGAACACTGAACGCAAAAACAAATGTCTAATTTTTTCTAATAATTAATTAATAATTTGCATTCTGAACCCCTGCCGATAATCCACAGACCTTATGTGAGGGGGTCACTATACATTGAAAATAGTTAAAAATGAAATTTGCTCAGAATGCTGGACTGAGATGAGGCAATAAATAGATACTATTTGGAAAGTGATTGGAGATGACGGGCAGTCCCTGCCCACCTATCCCGAAGAGACAAGCTTGAATGTTAAGTGAGCGACATGGGCTAAATTGGGATTCCATGTGAAAATAAAAAAAATATTGTTGGTATATTGTTACCGAAGGGTTACCTCCTGAGCAACGGTCTAAACCATTCACGGCATTAGACATCCGCGAACAAGTGCTAGAGTGAGTGAGAGAGAAATTTGGGACAATTTTTGTGAACGCCCAACCGGCCCAGAGTCCCAGGCAAATGATCCAAAACTTGAAAAATTGAAATTTGCTCAGATTGCGGGGCTGAGTTGCTCCAATAAATAGGTACTATTTGGAAGATGATTGGAGAAAGACTAGGTTGAGAGAAGCATAGTATAAGGTTACAATTATATTGAAACCCAAAAATTGGGCTTGTGTTGAGGGAAGCGGTGGACATGGGATCCCATTTTAAAATGAAAAAAAAAATTGGGGTTAGTGATGGTTAGCGATGAAAGCGGTGGATCGCCGCTGAGTGAGTGTATGTATGAGATGAGATGGCTAGTGGATTTCAACCATTTAGGCTGGTGGACTAAGACCCCAATTCTGAGCTAGTGGGACCCCATTTGAAAAAAAATTTGGGTTAGCGATGGTTAGCGATGGAGGCGGTGGACATGGGACCCATTTGAAAAAAAAATTGGGTTAGCGATGGTTAGCGTTGGAAGTGGTGGACCGCCACTGAGTGTATGGTAAGAGATGAAATGGCTAGTGGATTTCAACCAGGCTGGTGGAGCTGAGACCACAATTCTGAAAATGTCCAATTTTGTTTAATAATTAATTAAAAATTTGCATCCTGAACCTCTGCCGATAATCCACAGACCTTTTATGAGGTAGTCTCTATAGAAAAGAAAAATTGAGCGTGATTGATGGATGGCGGATGGTTAGTGCTTGAGCACGAGTCTAGTCATAAACAACCTAAAGCTTCCGTTAACCACTTCTAAGGAGAGAGATGAATTTGGGAAAATTTTTGGGGGTGGATTTCAACCATTCAGGCTGGTGGACTGAGAACCCAGTTCTGAGCTAGGGGATTTCAACAATTTAGGCTGGTGGAGTGAGACTTTTGGGTTAGTGATGGTTAGCGATGGAAGCGGCGGACATGGGGCCCCATTTGAAATTTTTTTCCACTTAGGGTTTCTATATAATTGTACCCTTATACTATGCTTCTCTCAGCCTAGTCTCTCTCAACCTAGTCCATTTCTTAACATTCAAGCTTCTCTCTTCGGGGGTCTCAGTCCACCAGCCTGAATGGTTGAAATCCACTAGCTCAAAAATGGGGTCTCAGTCCACCAGCCTGAAAGGTTGAAATCCAATTGCTCAGAATTGGGTTCTTAGTCCATCAGCCTGAATGGTTAAAATCCACTACCTCAGAAATAGGGTCTTAGCCCACCAGCCTTAATGGTTGAAATTCAGAATGTGGGGCTAAGCTTAGGCAACGAATCCATCATACAAGCCCAATTTTCGGGTTTCTATATAATTGTACTCTTATACTATGCTTCTCTCAACCTAGTCTCTCTTCAATCATCTTCCAAATAGTACCTATTCATTGGCACAGCTCAGCCCTGCAATCTGAGCAAATTTCAGTTTTTCAAATTTTGGGTCATTTGCCTGGGACTGTGGGCCGGTTGGGTGTCCCTTAAAATTATACCAAATTTCTCTCACACTAACTGTAGCACTTGTTCACGGATGTTTAATGCCATGAATGGTTTAGACCAATGTTCAGGCGGTAACCCTTCGGTAAACATATACCAACAATATTTTTTTCCATTTTCACATGGAATCCCAATTTAGCCCATGTTGCTCGATTAACATTCAAGCTTCTCTCTTCGGGGGTCTCAGTCCTCCAGCCGGAATGGTTGAAATCCCCTAGCTCATAATTGGGGTCTCAGTGCGCCAGCCTGAATGGTTGAAATCCACTAGCTCATAATTGGGGTCTCAGTCCACCAGCCTGAATGGTTGAAATCCTCTAGCTCAGAATTGGGATCTCAGTCCACCAGCCTGAATGGTTGAAATCCACTAGCTCATAATTGGGGTCTCAGTCCACCAGCCTGAATGGCTGAAATCCAATAGCTCAGAATTGGGGTCTTAGTCCACCAGCCTTAATGGTTGAAATTGAGAAAGTGGGGCTAAGCTTAGGCAACGAATCCATCATACAAGCCCAATTTTTGGGTTTCTATATAATTATACCCTTATACTATGTTCTCTCAACCTAGTCTCTCTCCAATCATCTTCCAGATAGTACCTATTCATTGGCACAGCTCAACCCCGCGATCTGAGCAAATTTCAATTTTTCAAGTTTTGGCTCATTTGCCTGGGACTGTGGGTGGGTTGGGCGTCCCCAAAAATTTGTTCCAAATTTCGCTCTCACTCACTCTAGCACTTGTTCACGGATATCTAATGCCGTGAATGGTTTAGACCGTTGCTCAGGTGGTGACCCTTTGGTAAACATATACCAACAACATTTTTCCCCATTTTCACATGGAATCCCAATTTAGCCCATGTCGCTCGATTAACATTCAAGCTTCTCTCTTCGGGGGTCTCAATCCACCATCCTGAATGGTTGAAATCCACTAGCTCATAATTGGGGTCTCACTGCACCAGCCTGAATGGTTGAAATCCAATAGTTCAGAATTGGGGTCTCAGTCCACCAGCTTGAATGGTTGAAATCCACTAGCTCATAATTGGGATATCAGTCCACCAGCCTGAATGGTTGAAATCCACTAGCTCATAATTAGGGTCTCAGTCCGCCAGACTGAATGGTTGAAATCCAATAGCTCAGAATTGGGGTCTTAGTCCACCAGCCTGAATGGTTGAAATCCACTACCTCAGAATTGGGGTCTTATTCCACCAGCCTTAATGGTTGAAATTCAGAACGTGGGGCTAAGCTTAGGCAACGAATCCATCATACAAGCCCAATTTTTGGGTTTCTATATAATATTACCCTTATAGTATGCTTCTCTCAACCTAGTCTCTCTCCAATCATCTTCCAAATAGTACCTATTCATTGGCACAGCTCAGCCCCGCGATCTGAGCAAATTTCAATTTTTCATGTTTTGGCCCATTTGCCTGGGACTGTGGATGGGTTGGGCGTCCCAAAAAATTGTCCCAAATTTCGCTCTCACTCACTCTTGCACTTTTTCACGGATGTCTAATGCCGTGAGTAGTTTAGACCGTTGCTCAGGTGGTAACCCTTCGGTAAACATATACCAACAATATTTTTTTTTATTTTCACATGCAATCCCAATTTAGCCCATGTTGATCGCTTTAACATTAAAGCTTCTCTCTTCGGGTGTCTCATTCCACCAGCCTGAATGATTGAAATCCACTAGCTCATAATTGGGGTATCATTCCACCAGCCTGAATGGTTGAAATCCACCCCCAAAAAATTGTCCCAAATTCTTCTTTCACCTTAGCAGGCTATAGCAAGCTTTGGGTAATGAATTACTAGACTGTTGCTCAAGCGCTAACCATCCGCCATCATCAATCACGCTCAATTTTCTTTTCTATAGTGACCCCCTCATATAAGGTCTTTGGATTATTGGCAGGGGTTCAGGATGCAAATTTTAATTAATTATTAAACAAAATTTGGAAAATTCAGAATTGGGGTCTCAAGTCCTTTGGCAGTGGCTAACGGAGCTTTAGATAGTGAATGACTTGACTGTTGCTCAAGCGCTAACCATCCACCATCCATCAATCACACTCAATTTTTCTTTTCTATAGTGACCCCCTCATATAGGGTCTGTGGATTATCGGCAGGGGTTCAGGATACAAATTTTTAATTAATTATTAAAAAAATTTGGAAATTTTCAGAATTGGGGTTTCGAGTCCACCAGCCTGAATGGTTGAAATCCACTAGCCATTTCATCTCATACCATACACTCAGCGGCGGTCCACCACTTCCATCGCTAACCCTCTCTAACCCAATTTTTGTTTATCTTTTTATTTTCAAATGGGGTCCCATGTCAACCGCCTCCATCTTTAACCCATTTTTTGAAATGGGGCCCCATGTCCACCGCTTCCATCACTAACTATCGCTAAAACAAAAGTCTCACTCCACCAGCCTAAATTGTTGAAATCCTCTAGCTCAGAATTGGGATCTCAGTCCACCAGCCTGAATGGTTAAAATTCAATAGCTCATAATTGGGGTCTTAGTCCACCAGCCTGAATGATTTAAATCCACTACTGCAGAATTGGTGTCTTAGTCCACCAGTGAATTGAGCCCAATTCAGAATGTGGGGTTAAGCTTAGGCAACGAATCCATCATACAAGCCTAATTCTGGGTTTCTATATAATTGTACCCTTATACTATGCTTCTCTCAACCTAGTTCCTCTCAACCTAGTCCATTTCTTAACATTCCAGCTTCTCTCTTTGAGGGTCTCAGTCCACCAGCCTGAATGGTTGAAATCCAAAAGCTCAGAATTGGGGGTCTCAGTCCATCAGCCTGAATGGTTGAAATCCACCCCCAAAAATAGTCCCAAATTCATCTCTAACCTTAGCAGTAGTTAATGGAAGCTTTAGGTAGTGAAGGACTTGACTGTTGCTAAAGCGCTGACCATCCGCCATCCATCAATCACGCTCAATTTTCTGTCGGCAGGGGTCAGGATACAAATTTTTAATTAATTATTAAACAAAATTTGGACACTTTCAGAATTGGGTTCTCAAATCCACCAGCCTGAATGGTTGAAATCCATTTCATCTCATACCATACACTCAGTGGGGGTCCACCGCTTCCATTACTAACCCAATTTTTTTCAAATGGGGTCCCATGTGCACCGCCTCCATCGGTAGCCATCACTAATCCAAAAGTCTCAGTCCACCAGCCTGAATTAGTGAAATCCACTATCTCAGAATTGGGTTCTCAGTCCACCAGCCTGAATGGTTTATATCCACTAGCTCATAATTGGGGTCTCAGTCAACCAGCCTGAATGGTTGAAATCCAATAGCTCAGAATTGGGGTCTTAGTCCACGAGCCTTAATTGTTGAAATTCAGAACGTGGGGCTAAGCTTAGGCAACGAATCCATCATACAAGCCCAATTTTTGGGTTTCTATATAATTTTACCCTTATGCTATGCTTCTCTCAACCTATTCTCTTTTCCAATCATCTTCCAAATAGTACCTATTCATTGGCACAGCTCAGCCCCACAATCTGAGCAAATTTCAATTTTTCAAGTTTTGGGTCATTTGCCTGGGACTCTGTGCCGGTTGGGCGTCCCTTAAATTTGTCCCAAATTTCTCTCTCATTCACTCTAGCACTTGTTCACGGATGTCCAATGCCGTGAATGGTTTAGGGACCGTTGCTCAGGTGGTAACCCTTCGGTAAACATTTACAAAAAAATATTTTTTTTTATTTTCAAATGGAATCCCAATTTAGCCCATGTCGCTTGCTTAACATTTAAGCTTCTCTCTTCTGGGGTCTCAGTCCACTAGCCTAAATTGTTTTAATCCACTAACTCATAATTGGGGTCTCATTGCATCAGCCTGAATGGTTGAAATCCAATAGATCAGAATTGGGGTATCAGTTCGCCAGCCTGAATGGTTGAAATCCACCCCCAAAAAATTGTCCCAAATTCTTTTCTCACCTTAGCAGTGATTATAGGAAGCTTTAGGTAGTTTAACTACTAGACTGTTGCTCAAGTGCTAACCATCCGCCATCCATCAATCACGCTTAATTTTCTTTTCTGTAGTGACCCCCTCATATAAGGTCTTTGGATTATCGGCAGAGGTTCAGGATGTAAATTTTTAATTAATTATTAAACAAAATTTGGATATTCAGAATTGGGGGTCTCAAGTCGACCAGCCTGGAAGGTTGAAATCCACTAGCCATTTCATCTCATAGCATACACTCAGCGGCAGTCTCAAAATAGCTCAGCATTGGGGTTTGAGTCCACCAGCCTGAATGGTTGAAATCCACCCCCAAGAAATGGTCAAATTCTTCTCTCACCTTAGCAGTGGTTAATGGAAGCTTTAGGTAGTGAATTACTAGACTTTTGCTCAAGCGCTAACCATCCGCCATCCATCAATCACGCTCAATTTATCTTTTCTATAGTGACCCCCTCATATAAGGTCTGTGGATTATCGGCAGGGGTTCAGGATGCAAATTTTAATTAATTATTAAACAAAATTTGGACATTTTCAGAATTGGGGGTCTCAAGTCAGCCAGCCTGAATGGTTTAAATCCACGAGCCATTTCATATCATACCATACATTCAGTGGCGGTCCACCGCTTCCATCGCTAACCCATTTTTTTTTTTGCAAATGGGGTCCCATGTCCAGCGCCTCCATCGTTAACCATCGCTAACCCAAAAGTCTCAGTCCACCAGCCTGAATTGTTGAAATCCACTAGCTCAGAATTGGGGTCTCAACCTAGTCTCTCTCCAATCATCTTCCAAATAGTTCCTATTCATTGGCACAGCTCAGCCTAGCAATCAGAGCAAATTTCAATTTTTCAAGTTTTGGGTCATTTGCCAGGGACTTAGGGCCATTTACCCGTGCCCCAGCCATTTAAACATTTGCCTCTCAATTACTTGGACTATCTGTCTTGGCTTTTCTCTATCTACAATTACCCAGCGTCTTGAAGCAGCCTATGCAACCTATTGCAAAATACTTGATAACTTAAATTCAAAATAAACGGACTCGGTCAGGGCCTTTGGCCTCAACCTCGTTTGAAAAACACTCTCCCTGTGTGCGCTTCACGCACACAGGGAAACACGCTTGAACTTTAAACCAAAGACTTCACTTAATACAATTGCCTGATTCAATTTAAAGTGCGGGTGCCCGAATGGCACCCGCATAGGTCGAAAAAAAGACCAAAATTACCGCCTGGATTGGCAAACACATAGATAGAACGGAGTAGTTTTTCTTCAACTTCAATTCAAAATCAACGGACTCGGTCGAGGCCTTCGACCTCGATCTCATTATGAAAAATACTCAGCCATTTAAACATTTGCCTCTCAATTACTTGGACTATCTGTCGAGGCTTTTCTCTATCTACAATTACCCAGCGTCTTGATGCAGCCTATGCAACCTATTGCAAAATACTTGATAACTTCAATTCAAAATCAACGGACTCGGTCAAGGCCTTCGGCCTCGACCTCGTTTGAAAAATACTCTCCCTGTGGAAACACGCTCGGACTCTCAACCAAAGACTTCACTTAATACAATTTGCCTGATTCAATTTAAAGTGCAGGTGCCCGAATGGCACTAGCAAAGTTCGCGAAAAAAGAAGATCAAAATTACTGCCTGGGCTTGGCAAACACAGACAAAGAACGGAATAGTTTTTATTCCCGTTCACTGCCCGTGTCAAGAGATTTCCCGAATCTTAACACTCTCGCTGAGTCAACCTAATTTCCGCTACCCATACAATGGTTTAGAATGACCCCCCTTCATTTTTGAGTACTTTGTGCTCACCCTTTTTACTCTCGATATACAATTCCCTTAGGACCAATACTTGAAAATCATTTATGTGAATTTGGGGGACTTGCCCGCTGGCAAGACAAATCTTCCGGTCGTAGGCTTAGTCTCAGCAGATCGCAGTGTAAATTACTGCTCTACCGTTTGCAACACCCCGGCCGGTACAAAAGTTTCAGTCCACCAGGCTGAATTGTTGAAATCCACTAGCTCAGAATTGGGGTCTCAGTCCACCAGCCTGAATGGTTAAAATCCACTAGCTCATAATTGGGTTCTTAGTCCACTAAACTGAATGGTTGAAATCCAATAGCTCTCCAATACCTATTCATTGGCACAGCTCAGCCCCGCAATCTGAGCAAATTTCAATTTTTCAAGTTTTGGGTCATTTGCTTGGGACTATGAGCCGGTTGGGCGTCCCCAAAAATTGTCCCAAATTTCTCTCTCACTCAGTCTAGCAGTTTTTCATGGATGTCTAATGCCGTGAATGGTTTAGACCGTTGTTCAGGTGGTATCCTTTCGGTAAATATACGCCACTGATATTTTTTTTTATTTTCACATGGAATCCCAATTTAGCCCATGTAGCTCGCTTAACATTCAAGCTGCTTTCTTTGGGAGTCTCAGTCTACCAGCCAGAATAGTTGAAATCCACAAGCTCATAATTGGATTCTCAGTCCACCAGCCTGAATGGTGGAAATCCAATAGCTCAGAATTTGGGTCTCAGTCCACCAGCCTGAATGGTTGAAATACACCCCCAAAAAATTGTCCCAAATTCTTCTCTCACCTTAGCAGTGGTTAACGGAAGCTTTAGGTAGTGAATGACTAGACTGTTGCTCAACCGCTAATCATCCGCCATCCATCAATCACGCTCAATTTTTCTTTTCTACAGTGACCCCGTCATATAAGGTCTGTGGATTATTGGCAGTGGTTCAGGATGCAAATTTTTAATTGATTATTAAACAAAGTTTGGACATTTTCAGAATTGGGGTCTCAATTCCATTAGCCTGAATGGTTGAAATCCGCTAGTCATTTCATCTAATACCATACACTCAGTGGCGGTCCAACGCTTCCATCACCAACCCAATTTTTTTTTCAACTGGGGTCCAATGTCTACCGCCTCCTTCACTAACCATTGCTAGCCCAAAAGTCTCAGTCCACCAGCCTGAATCGTTGAAATCCAGTAGCTCAAAATCGGGGTCTCAGTCCACCAGCCTGAATGGTTAAAATCCACTAGCTCATAATTGGGTTCTCAGTCCACTAAACTGAATGGTTGAAATCCAATAGCTCAGAATTGGGGTCTTAGTCCACCAGCCTGAATGGTTGAAATCCACTACCTCAGAATTGGGGTCTTAGTCTTCCAGCCTTAATGGTTTAAATTCAGAATGTGGGGCTAAGCTTAGGCAACGAATCCATCATACAAGCCCAATTTTAGGGGTTCTATATAAGTGTACCTTTATACTATGCTTCTCTCAACCTAGTCTCTCTCCAATCATCTTCCAAATAGTACCTATTCATTGGCACAGCTCAGCCCCGCATTCTGAGCAAATTTCAATTTTCAAGTTTTGGGTCATTTGCCTGGGACTGTGGGCCGATTTGGCGTCTCTCAAAATTGTCCCAAATTTCTCTCTCACTCACTCTAGCACTTGTTTAGGGATATCTAATGCCGTGAATGGTTTAGACCGTTGCTCAGGCGGTAACCATTCGGTAAACATATACCAACAAATTTTTTTTTTATTCTCACATGGAATCCCAATTTAGCCCTTGTCGCTCGCTTAACATTCAAGCTTCTCTCTTTAGGGGTCTCAGTCCACCAGCCTGAATGGTTGAAATAAACTAGCTCATAATTAGGGTCTCAGTGCACCAGTCTGAAAGGTTGAAATCCAATAGCTCAGAATTGGGGTCTCAGTCCACCAGCCTGAATGGTTGAAATCGACCCCCCAAAAATTGTCCCAAATTCTTCTCTCTCCTTAGCAGTGGTTATAGGAAACTTTACGTAGTTAATGACTAGACTGTTGCTCAAGCGCTAACCATCCACCATCCATCAAATACGCTCAATTTCCTTTTCTATAGTGACCCCCTCATATAACGTCTTTGGATTATCGGCAGGGGTTCAGAATGTAAATTTTTAATTAATTATTAAACAAAATTTGGACATTGAGAATTGGGGTCTCAAGTCTACCAGCCTGAAAGTTTGAAATCCACTAGCCATTTCATCTCATACCATACAGTCAGCGGCAGTCTCAGAATAGCTCAGAAGCTGGGTCTCAGTCCACCAGCCTGAATGGTTGAAATCCACCCCCAATAAATTGTCCCAAATTCTTCTCTCTCGCCTTAGCAGTGGTTAACGGAAGCTTTAGGTAGTGCATGACTAGACTTTCGCTCAAGCACTAACCATTTTTTTTCAAATGGGGTCCCATATCCACCGCTTCCATCACTAACCATCACTAACTCAAAAGTCTCAGTCCACCAACCTGAATTTTTGAAATCCACTAGCTCAGAATTTGGGTCTCAGTCCACCAGCCTGAATGGTTGAAATCCACTAGCCATTTCATATTATACCATACACTCAGCGGCAGTCTCAGAATAGCTCAGAATTGGGGTCTCAGTCCACCAGCCTGAATTGTTGAATTCCACCCCAAAGAAATTGTCCCAAATTCTTCTCTCACCTTAGCAGTGGTTAACGGAAGCCTTAGGTAGTGAATGACCATTTTAAGAATTGGGGTCTGAAGTCAATCTGCCTGAATGGTCGAAATCCACTTGCCATTTCATCTCATACCATACACTCAGCGGCGGTCCACCGCTTCCAGGGGTCTCAGTTCTCTGAAGCTTCTCTCTTCAGTGGTCTCAGTCCACCAGCGTGAATGGTTGAAATCCACTAGCTCATAATTGGGGTCTCAGTCCCCCAGCCTGAATGGTTGAAATCCATTAGTTCAGAATTGGGATCTTAGTCCACCAGCCTAAATGGTTTAAATCAACTAGCCATCTCATCTCATACCATACACTCAGCGGTGGTCCACCGCTTCCATCTCTAACCCAATTTTTTTTTTCATTTTCAAATGGGGTCCCATTTCCACCGCTTCCATCACTAACCATCGCTAACCCAAGAGTCTCAGTCCATATGCCTGAATGGTTGAAATCCAATAGCTCAGAATTAGGGTCTCAGTCCACCAGCCTGAATGGTTGAAATCCACCCCCAAAAAATGTCCCAAATTCTTTTCTCACCTTATCAGTGGTTAACCGAAGCTTTAGGTAGTGAATGACTAAACTGTTGCTCAAGTGCTAACCATCCGCCATTCATCAATCACACTCAATTTTTCTTTTCTAAAGCGACCCAGCGGCGTTCCACCGCTTCCATCGCTAACCAATTTCTTTTTTCAAATGGGGGTACCATGTCCACCGCCTCCATCGCTAACCCAAATTTTTTTTTCATTTTCAAATGGAGCCCCATGTCCACCGCTTCCCATCGCAGACCATCGCTAACCCAAAAGTTTTAGTCCACCAGACTGAATTGTTGAAAACCACTAGCTCAGAATTGGGGTCTCAGTCCACCAGCCTTTATGGTTTTAAATCCACTAGCTCATAACTGGGGTCTCACTCCACCAGCCTGAATGGCTGAAATCCGATAGCTAAGATTTAGGGTCTTAGTCCACCAGCCTGAATGGTCGAAATCCACTACCGCAGAGTTGGGTTCTTAGTCCACCAGTCTTAATGGTTGAAATTCAGAATGTGGGGCTAATCTTAGGCAACGAATCCATCATACAAGCCCAATTTTTTGGGTTTTTATATATAATTGTACCCTTATGCTTTGTTTCTCTCAACTTAGTCCCTCTCCAATCATCTGCCAAATATTACCTATTCATTGACAGCTCAGCCCCACAATCTGAGCAAATTTCAATTTTTCAAGTTTTGGGTCATTTGCCTGGGACTGTGGGTCGGTTGGGCATCCCCAAAAATTGTCCCAAATATCTCTCTCTCTCACTCTAGAACTTTTTCACGGATGTGTAATGCCTTGAATGATTTAGACCGTTGCTCAGGTGGTAACCCTTCGGTAAACATATACCAACAATATTTTTTTATCATTTTCACATGGAATCCCAATTTAGCACATGTCGCTCGCTTAACATTCAAGCTTCTCTCTTCTGGGGTCTCAGTCCAACAGCCTGAATGGTTGAAATCCACTCCCAAAATTGTCCCAAATTCTTCTCTCACCTTAGCAGTGGTTAACGGAAGCTTTAGATAGTGAATGACTAGACTGTTGCTCAAGCACTAACCATCCACCATCCATCAATCACGCTCATTTTTTCTTTTCTATAGGGACCCCCTCATATAAGGTCTGTGGATTATCGGCAGGATTTCAGGATGCAAATCTTTAATTAATTATTAAACAAAATTTGGACATTTTCAGAATTTGGGTCTCAAGTCCAGCAGCTTGAATGGTTGAAATCCGCTAGCCATTCATCTCATACCATAAACTCAGCGGCGGTCCACCGCTTCTATTGCATTCCCAAATTTTTTTTTCAAATGGGGCTCCATGTCCAGAGCTTCCATCGCTAACTATCGCTAACCCAAAAGTCTCAGTCCACCAGCCTGAATTGTTGAAATCCTCTAGCTCAGAATTGGGATCTCAGTCCACCAGCCTGAGTGGTTGAAATCCACTAGCGCATAATTGGGGTCTCAGTCCACCAGCCTTAATGGTGGAAATCAAATTGCTCAGAATTGGGTTCTTAGTCCACCAGCCTGAATGGTTGAAATCCACTACCTCAGAATTGGGTCAGAGTTCACCAGCCTTAATGGTTGAAATTCAGAATGTGGGGCTAAGCTTAGGCAACGAATCCATCATACAAGTCCAATTTTCGGGTTTCTATATAATTGTACTCTTATACTATGCTTCTCTTAACCTAGTCTCTCTCAACCTAGTCCATTTTTTAACATTCAAGCTTCTCTCTTCGGAGGTCTCAGTCCACCAGCCTGAATGGTTAAATCCACTACCTCATAATTGGGGTCTCAGTCAACCAGCCTGAATGGTTGAAATCCAATAGCTCAGAATTGGGGTCTCAGTCCACCAACCTGAAGGTTGAAATCCACCCCCAAAAAATTGTCCCAAATTCATCTCTCACATTAGAAGTGGTTAACGGAAGCTTTAGGTATGGAATGACTAGACTGTTGCTCAAGCGCTAACCATCCGCCATCCATCAATCACGCTCAATTTTTCTTTTCTATAGTGACCCCCTCAAATAAGGTTTGTGGATTATCGGCAGGGTTCAGGATGCAAATTTTGAATTAGTTACTAAACAAAATTTGGACTTTTCAGAATTGGGGTCTCATGTCCACCAGCCTGAATGGTTGAAATCCGCTAACCATTTCATCTCATGTCATACACATAGCGGCGGTCCACCGCTTCCGACGCTAACCATCGCTAACCCAATTTTTTTTCAAATGGGGCCCATATCCACACTTCCATCGCTAACCATGGCATATTCCAAAAGTCTCAGTCCACCAGGCTGAATTGTTGAAATCCACTAGCTCAGAATTGGGGTCTCAGTCCACCAGTCTGAATGGTTGAAATCCACTAGCTCATAATTGGGGTCTTTGTCCACCAGCCTGAGTGGTTGAAATCCAATAACTCAGAATTGGGATCTTAGTCCAGCAGCCATAATGGTTGAAATCTATACCTCAGAATTGGGGTCTTAGTCCACCAGCCTTAATGGTTGAAATTCAAAACGTGGGGCTAAGCTTAGGCAACGAATCCATCATACAAGCCCAATTTTTTGGTTTCTATATTATTGTACCCTTATACTATGCTTCTCTCAACCTAGTCTCTCTCCAATCATCTTTAAATGGGGTCCAATGTCCACCGCCTCCATCGCTAACCAACGCTAACCCAGAAGTCCAAGTCCACCAGGCTGAATTGTTGAAATCCAATAGCTCAGAATTGGGGTCTTAGTCCACCAGCCTGAATGGTTGAAATCTACTACCTCAGAATCTGGGTGTTAGTCCACCAGCCTTAATAGTGAAATTCAGAGCGTGGGGCTAAGTGCACCGTGAGTAAAACGTGATATATTTCAAATACAAAAAAAATAAAATCTTTTTCTTTTTAAGATAATTCCAACTCCCTCTAATTAAGTTTAAATCTAGTTTCAAAAAAAAGAAAAGTTCTTAATCATCAAAAAGAGAAATTGAATTTTAGCTTCAGCCAAAGAACGACGCTATTCAGTTTTGAATTTCGCTAAGATGGTGGGTAATGAAAAAAGATGCTAGACACATTGTTTCTCAGGAAGCTAAAGTTATAACGTTTGATCATCAGAAATATTTAAAACAAGTTATTGGACAAACAGTTCGCATAATGTAGTGAGTTTGCGAATATAATTACAAAAGAGCGGCCCCCTCCACAGGACTTTGGCCAATTGTGAGTCAGCTCTTAGAGCGCAGGACAAAAACTATGTTTTATAGTATGGTAAAAGTGTTTTTTGGAGGATTATTATGATCAGAATTATTTCGGCGTTCAGGCATTGCAATCCAGTCATTATTATTGTCTCTTCTGTGGTAATTAATTCGTATGCCTCCAACGGTAGCGCTCCCAGGGATCTGATTTCTACATAACATTAGAGGTAATTGATTTCCAGATAACTCAAGGAAAAGAGGCTACATTTATATAGCTACATATTTTATTTTCTCGCTCTCAGCGGGTGGCGCGGTCAACCATTAACATTACTCCCCATTGCTTTGGCGCAGGCCTCGATAGCACAATCTTTAGCGCTATAAGTGGCACTATCGAAGAACTTATAAGGTGTAAGTTCATAGCTTTAAAGCATAATATGACATTTGACGCGGTCAATCTTTATTACCACAATTAATGATCAATCAATTTTTTTATCGCTACATAAGCCTGGGCAACGAATCCATCATACAAGCCCAATTTTTGGGTTTCTATATAATTGTACCCTTATACTATGCTTCTCTCAACCTAGTCTCTCTCTAATCATCTTCCAAATAGTACCTATTCATTGGCACAGCTCAGCCCCGCAATCTAAGCAAATTTCAATTTTTCAAGTTTTGGGTCATTTGCCTGGAACTGTGGGCCCGGTTGGGCGTCCCCAAAATTTGTCTCAAATTTCTCTCTCACTCACTCTAGCACTTTTTCACGGATTTCTAATGCCGTGAATGGCTTAGAACCGTTGCTCAGGCGGTAACCCTTTGGTAAAAATATACCAACAATATTTTATTTTCATTTTCACATGGAATCCAAATTAGCCCATGTCACTCGCTTAACATTCAAACTTCTATCTTCGGGATAGGAGGGGAGGGGATGCCCGTCGTCTCCAGTCACTTTCCAAATAGTATATATTTATTGCCTCATCTCAGTCCAGCATTTTGAGCAAATTTCATTTTCACTATTTTCAATGTATGGTGACCCCCTATTATAAGGTCTGTGGATTATCGGCAGGGGTTCAAAATGCAAATTTTAATCAATTATTAGACAAAATTTGGACATTTTTGTGTATAGTGTTCAGATTGGAGCGTTGGGGTGAAGCCTAAGGGTTTTTTCAAGTCCTTTTCAGCTTTTTCAGTACAATAGGTCTTTTCTAAGCCTATATTTATTTGTTTCCTGTTTTACTCAAGAGCTTTTACAGTTTTTTTGTACGCCGATTGCCATTCTGCGGACAATTTCAGTATCTCCTTATTTTTAAGAGGGGTTTGTCTATTGTCACAACCTGTATTTTTTGAAACTCTTTAAATTTCTCCGTCCAAAAATGGTGGTGTCCTAAAAGTACTGTATTTTTCAGTTGATTCTTTTTCAGTTGATTTTTCAGAGCACTTTTAGTTAAGTTTTGTGTCTCATTTTCTAACCGTCATTTGTTCACAAAACTGCAATTTTTACGATATACTGGTTGCCAATTTTATTCTAGCTTTAGTTAATATTTATTTGCCCAAAAGAGAGATAAAATAATTCCCTTGGCAAGGTTAATAATTTTGAATGTGGTTTCACTACTGTGGTTTATTGTTGTTTATTATTTTTGCTTATTCTTAATAGATTTGGTCGTTGGCTTTTATCTGCTTGGTAATTTTCAGAATATAACTTATTGTTATATTGCTTTTGGTTCTTTTTACTTAGCCGTTTTTTGCTTTTTAAGCTTATTCTAAGTTTCGCTTAATCTTTATAGCGCTTAAATATTGTCTTTGATTTTTTTTACCTTTTGTAACTAATAAAAAAATACTATATTAGACTAGAACTAATTATAATAATAATAATAATTTATTTGGACCCTCTATACATACAAAAAAGGCACTTACAGGAGTATGGAAAAAGAAATTTATAAACACTTATAAGCACTATATAAACAAAATATAAACACTTGTCATCACAAACACTAGAAAAAAATACACTAACAATGACTCACGATAAATACATGATGGAAAACGATTAATACATCCCAACGGAAAATCTACGACTGACTCAGATCACTGTCTGAATCTCCTTTCTAAAACACCCATCTTATCACATATCTCAAAAACAACGTAACGTTTGGAGATATAACTGTTATGACACCAAATAGGAACACGAAGAAAATACTTTCAAAATTGAAAAAGACAGACCGAATTGTGTTGACGTTCAGACGTGGTAAAAAAATTTCCATAATGACACCAGAAAAAAAATACATGGGGAGCAAAAAAAAACGAGATATAAAGCTGACCAAGCGTTTTTTTTTTTTTTTTTTTTTTTTTTTGTCAAATTGACCTTTAACTCTAGATAAACGTCCATAGGACTTTATCAACTTCTCTCTCAACACATTTATTGTTAATGACCTTGTTGTTCGAATTTAGGTACCGAATGCATGTCCAAGGTACTTGAGTGAAGCAGTGGCAGAAATTGTATCAGGGCCAACCTGAATTTTGAATCTGGAGGGCGATGACAAACAAAAACGAGAAATTCAGTTTTAGCAGAAGCGACTGACAGCCCGATGTCAGACAACCCGACATAAAGGCTGTTCACAGGAGCCTGCAGTGATTTCAAATTATCAGACATCAGAATAATGTCATCTGCGTATGAAAGGTGACTTGCGTCAATGGATGGCTGGATAAGAAAATGCGGTATTCTTTGGTCTGCGCAGCCGATGGCATTGTTAAATATTGCAGGACTTAACACTGAACCCTGTTTTGCTCCACGACGCACAGAAATTCGGTTGCTATAAAGGTTTTACACACGGACACGTAAGAAAGAGTTTTGGTGTCATTGCCACAGGGAGGCACAAATAAATGGGTTTACCCCACTCCTCATAAGTTCTAAAATAGCTTGGGAGTGTAGGATCGAATCAAATGCTTTGGAAATATTTATTGCACAAACGTATAAAGGTTTCTTCATTCTCTCATACCTATCCAAAATAGACACGAAAACTGCATGTGCATTCCCAATACCAAGACCCGCACAAAACCCAGACTGATGATCTCCATGATCACACCAATTCGATATTTTAAAAGAAGAATCTTTGCAATAACTGAACAAACTGTAATTGGACGATAAGAGAATCAATATTAAGGATCCTTATTCTTTTTTGGGAGACACGTCACAATGCCCTCACATAATGCATTCGGTACGAATTTTTGCGCAATGCAAGCTTGAAAAAGTATCACCACATGCTAAACTAGGTTCACAGTTGCATAAATCAAATGTTCTGATTGGAATCCGTCAGAACCAGGAGTTTTGCCTTTTTTAAGGAGACGAATTACCGTAAGAACTGACGACGGCGTGATGGAAACAAGATTTCGGCTATGATCTAGTTGAGTAAATTTTGTGAGAGAATCTGCCAAAAGTGGTGTCCAGTGGTGGGGGCTATCAGAGAATAACGAGGAGAAGTGTTTTTTCCCAGGAAGTTACATCAACAGGTTTAGAACGTGAAAATGACGATGAAGTGAACTTTTATACTTTGTTCCATAGTATCTGCGGATAATTTCGGATATTACGAGATAGAATAGATACTTGCCTTCTTTTGAAGGCCCGTAAAGCTTTCCGGTACTCTCTTTCAGTCGATTTAAGGATCCTAAAAATTAAACCAGATCTGGGGCGATCACAGTCGCCCCAAGATCTTAAACCAACACTTGTGATGGTTTTTTTGCAAGTTCTAGCTCTGGGTCATCACTCCAGCCCCTTTTCCGTGTGCCTATACTAATTCTCTCATATGGTACTGCCACTGAGGTGGCTACTTTAGTCTAATGAGTAATCTCAGTAAAAAAAAAAAACATTCTAGATCAAGGCTGCCGAAATTCAGCGTTGTAGAAAGAAGGTGAAAAGGGATTTTGATTTTAGACAGCATAGAATCCAAAACACTTTGATATAGCGATATATCGATATTATCCCAATTCATTTTCCAAAACAACTGAGGCTGTTGACTGATTTGTGGAACAAACAAATTCATACAAAACTTTAAATGTAAATAATCACTTGTTAACATATTATCAGAAACGTCAACAATGACACTTTGGAGCTCCGGGAAATTCGAAAGAACAAAATCAAGATCAGAAGTGGAACCAGAATGGTGAACGTAAGAGAAAGATTTGGACTTAGAAAGCAAAAATATTTCACTTGGCATTGAAGAAAGGAGCAATTGTGTAAAAGGTGCAGTTGAGAATAACGAGGAGAAGTGTGTTTCCCAGGAAGTTATATCAATAGGGTTAGAACGTGAAAATAACGATAAAGTCAACTTTGATACTTTGTTCCATAGTATCTGCGGATAATTTCGGATATCACGAGATAGAATAGATACTTGCCTTCTTTTGAAGGCCCGAAAAGCTTTCCGGTACTCTCTTTTAGTCGAAGGATCCTAAAAATGAAACCAGATCTGGGGCGATCACAATCCCCCAAGATCTTAAACCAACATTTGATGGTTTTTTTGGCAAGTTCTAGCTCTGGGTCATCACTCCAGCCCTTTTTGCGTGTACTTATTATAATTCTCTCAGATGGTACTACCGCTGAGGTGGTTATTTTAATCTAATGAGTAATCTCAGTAAAAATAAAACATTCTAGATCAAGGCTGCCGAAATTTAGCGTTGTAGAAAGAAGGTGAAAAGGGATTTTGATTTTAGACTGCATAGAATCCAAAACACTTTGATGTAGTGATATATCGATATTATCCCAATTCATCTTCCAAAACCACTGAGGCTGTTGACTTATTTGTGGAACAAACAAATTCATACAAAACTTTAAATGTAAATGATCACTTGTTAACATATTATCAGAAACGTCAACAATGACACTCTGGAGCTCCGGGAAATTCGAAAGAACAAAATTAAGACCAGAAGTGGAGCCAGAATGGTGAACGTAAGAGAAAGATTTGGACTTAGAAAGCAAAAATATTTCACTTGGCATTGAAGAAAGGAGCAATTGTGTAAAAGGTGCAGCAGCATCTTCGAGGTCTGAGTTGAAGTCACCACAAATGACAAGCGTTTTATTTGATGACTTAACTTTATGCAGTAGTTTTGACAGGGACGCACAAGCTAAAGCATATTGTTGGCTAGATGTAGAATTTCGATAATTAGTTGGCATATAAACACATACAAGAACAATACTACCTAAATCAACTGCGAGGTATATATCTCTAGTACAAAACAATTACATTTAAACTTCTTATATACAGCAACTAATAAGACACCAGATGGATGGCCAGTAGTATTTTTAGCAGGTCTAATAAAAAATAAATGGTCAGACGAGACTTCTAGCATCGGAGAATTATCAACATTAAGTAAGTTTTCGGCTAAACATACAATATCATACTTAAATAACATGTTCTCAAGAGTTCTTAATTTCTCCCAGGCACCATTAATATTCTGAAAAAACACAGAAACTATTTCACTAGGACTAGAGTCCATATTAAACACACGGTTTATAGTTTCATTTCTAACATCAGGCCCTCGGACAGGTAGGTGTTTCTTGACTTCTGAGCACGACAGACTGTTGCTTCGGTGACTGCCACCACATTTGACACAGGTAAAGGACTGCGCCTGACAACTCCTGTCACGGTTACTATGATTTCCATCACACTTGCTGCATTTAGTTGAATCAGAACATTCTTTAGCAAAATGACCGAAGCCCTGACAATTGTGACATTGCATCGGTTTCTCGATCGGTAACGTAACTCGAAATGAGCCATGTTCAATCACGATTCCGTGTTTAACAGCACGATTTAATTCATCTTTCGATATGAATTTTAGCTGGAATACGGATGTGTTACCGAATCTGGTTGCACTGTTCACGCTGCTAACAAGAATAGGTATTTGTGAAAGTCATAGTCTTGGTCCATCCTTATAATACTGGCATACTCGTGTCTCACTACCTTAGCTCGAATATTTAGCGTGTTCGGTATTGCAGCAACAGCAACAGCCGCTGATTTTTCGTCAGACATATGCATTATTATCTTACCTTTTTTTAGCCAAAATATGCTGGACCTTATCGGCACAACCTAGTTTTTCCACAAACTCACGTTGATTAACAGGGTTTCGAATATTCAAGTTGATCGAAACATTGCTTAACACCACAGGAACAGAAGATTGTGCTTGAGCTGGCACTGACGGCCAGATTACAGGGCCTGGGGGCTGCATTGAGGTTTCCTGCTTTTCAACGAGAAAATTTAACATTCTCACGCACTCGTTTAAACGAGATGCTACAATAGTGCTTGGTTCATTAGGGATAGCTGGTACATCACAAGGATCAACTATAACAAAGAGGGGTAGTTCCTCCTTACGCGCTAAAAAAACACTCAACAGATCATGGAAATCTGCCAAAAATATTGTGCTTGGATGTGAACCCCTGCGCCTTTCAAGAACATCCAATTTAGGGCACTTTTGCACAAATCCTGCGCCTGCTTTATCGCATCTTTTGCGAAAAAAAATTTGATGCAATCTTAATAACTGTATCATTTTCTTTTGTTATGTTCCGCTGCAGAAAATTCAAAACTGGGGACACATGCATTGAGACCACCCTTTTTTTGGTGGTTTCTTTTCTCCCGCCACCACTATTGCAGCGTGAGTGCCTATAAATAGCGGCTTGCCTAATTATATTTGCACTGATGCAAATGTCTAATTTGAATCAGACTAAGCTAAATCAAATGTCTAATTTCTTACTAAAAACAAGTCAGACAAGTTTCACGTAATTGTACACATTTCCGGCACTTAAAGTAAACTCTGGCTGTCTTTTCCTATTATTATTTTTAATTCCCGTCAAAAACAAACATTTTTTTTCCAAACACCCCAAAAGAATTGTTTTTTTTTTTCAATATACATATTAAAAGTATTGCCTTATGATGCTGATTCTAAATATATAATTTTTATTAAGTTTACCTTAACCCCGTATAAAGTTAGGAATTTGAACATTAATTATTGTAATATAAACTATAACGTCCTGTGTAATTGTTTCCGTAATATTATTTCTATTTGGTTCCTGGATACGATCTACTTGTAAGTTAATTGGAATATAAGGGGCCATTGGCTTCACACTATTTGATTTCTACTCTCAGACCGTGTTTTATCTTATATACAGTCTATCTGATATTCGACTAAACTGTACTGATTTATAATTAGACTAGACTTGAGATTGGTTCGTCATTGAGTAACAGTAAGAGCGGACCAGACTTATCAATATTAGCTATCCCAAAAGGATGCATTGCCTTATCCTTTGATCCTAATTTGGGCTTATATTCTATGTAAACAAGCATAACAGTTTTCATACACTGGTAGCTTTACATCTAAATGCCTCAAAAGCAGCAATGGTTTAAAATTCAACTTTGAACTTTCTTCTGACGCATTTTGTACGGCTAATTCAGAATTTGAACTTTTTCTAACACCATTATTCAGATGAAGGTCCTCTATGAAGGGAAAGGAGGCCCTTTTAAGACCTATCCACGTGCCTCCATTTTCTGTGATTATCGGTTTCTCTCACCGAATTTTCTGCCTTATGCAGACTTCCCATCACAGCTGGGTAACAATTCTTTTTTTTCGCTTCTTTCAGCGACATCTACCAAGCGTCCACGTTTGTTTTTCTTACTTATAAGGTTATTTTTCTCTTTTTTTCCATCCCTTTCCTCAAGTACTTAATTTACGTATTTATATATCTTTATCTTCCCTTTGCTTGTGATGTTACACAACTAACCTAGTATTCGAGTTAGCTTTAACGAAGGTAATTCTAATGCTTATTACGTCGTAAAATGCCATATTTTCAAAGCATCTCTACTCCTAAGACACTCGAAAATGGCAGCTTCTAATCTATAATTGATCGGACCACAATTTATGAGCTTCCTTTGCTAAATTGTTGCAGTGTTATCATTGAACAATGAGTCTATGGCCTGTATTTGTAGTAAGGCTGAATTAGGACCCTATTCTCTACTATTATGCCAAAAATTCTTTTGTTTCTACCAACGTTTCATCGGTCCAGCTAGTTTTTTTTTTTCTTTACGTATTATCTTTTATTTTATTCTTTTAATCGCGGTACAAATACTTTATTATTTAGTGATATATGGCACTACTAGATTGCATTTATTACTAACACTAAGAAAACTACTAATTATACATTTACTTCTACTTTCTAAAAACTAGATATTGTATTTTTTATCCCTTTTAGAATTCTTAATTGAGCCTTTTTTCCATTTTTTCTGTTGTACCCAAATCTTTGAGGGGACACAAATCTATTTCTAATAGCCAAAGTTCAAGCAAAGCTACTCGAAGTTTTGCTAATTCGAGCACTGGTAAAAGCGAAGTCCATTTGCTTACCCCTTCTCATAAGGTCATTTCGATTTTTTTTTTAATTTTGCAATCATATTTAGTCTTTTAGAACCAGTTAGGGGTGAAGTTGTGGTTGTTGCCTTTATTTCTCTCGTTATATATATATATATATATATATATATATATATATATATATATATATATATATATATATATATATATATATATATATATATATATATATACATATATATATATATATATATATATTATATATATATATATATATATATATATATATAATATATATATATATATATATATATATATATATATATATATATATATATATATATATATATATATATATATATATATATATATATATATATATATATATATATATATATATATATATATATATATATATATATATATATATATATATATATATATATATACATATATATATATATATATATATATATATATATATATATATATATATATATATATATATATATATATATATATATATATATATATATATATATATATATATATATATATATATATATATATGTATATATATATATATATATATATATATATATATATATATATATATATATATATATATATATATATATATATATATATAGGGGAGATAAACTATGGCCCTATGGTAATTAAACTTTGTTAGCGTGCCTTAGGCTGTGACCTAACTAATGAGGCGTACCAGCTACGAATATTCGAGGGACTAAATATAGATTGTAAAGAGAGGTTGGCTACAACACTATACTTTTATTCAGGTAACATACACTAGTACAGGGTTTGATAATATATATATATATATATATATATATATATATATATATATATATATATATATATATATATATATATATATATATATATATATATATATATATTATATATATATATATATATATATATATATATATATATATATATAATGTATTACGGTAATTACTTGGCTAATAAAAAAAAACTGTCTTCCCACTTTAGCAACTGAAATAAATGAGCACTTGAACAAGGTCTAGACCTTACTCATCCATCCAGTCCCTTAGGACAAAATAGTATATCCAAGCCGATAATCCAAAAACCAAGTCCAAAATATTCCACTGGGACTGGGTCCCAGGGAGACGACAAGTATAAGAAATCTACAATAAGATATAATGCAATAAGATATTTAGACACTTACAATAATCAGACAATATTCCAAGGTATTTCTAAAATCAACCGACCAGAGGTCAGTCCGGCATAAAGTTAGTATATCACACCCCGTTCCCATAAAATTTATCTATTATACATTTCGTCAACCACACCTTATCGGGGCCCACTAACGCACATAGCTAGGAAGTGGTGATTTCTCAATTTCCTATTAAGCATACACATACCAGGATGTATTCCTTATCTTAATAAAAAGTGGTATTTCTAAACTTTGTATTGCGTCTTAATGTTTTTATTAAAATCCCAAATTTGACTTTATTAGAAAGCGTCACCACAATAATAACAATCCATATAATAATAACAAATCCATTCTTCATCATTCTTCAATACTCAACTCCCTCTCTCCAAACCCACCCCGCCCTTCCTCCATACCTTAACCCCTACTCACCCTTACCTTCCCAGCCCACCCTTACCTCTCCAGCTCCTCTTCCTATCCAACCGAACCTACCAGCCATAATAAAATTTAAAAAATTCCCCCCAAAAAAATCTTTTAAATTCTTTTCAAATTGAGGTAACTGTTCCACCGCTCTAATGCTCAATGGTAGCTCATTCCATGCTGATGGATCCAGGTGTTTCTTTGAAAAGGAAGACCTGGTACCACGACACAAGTCAACAACTATATTATCACTTTGCTTATTTCCATGATTTTGCAGGTCACTATTAATTAGGTAAAAAATTCTTAAAACAACAGGGGTTAAACCATTCTTACACTGACACACAAATACTGCAGCTAGGTAATCTCTTATCTGACCTACATTAAGGAGCTTCAGGGACCTAAAACAAGCACATACATCCTGGACAAACCTACTGATTGTTCTAATAGCTTTATTTTGTAGAACCCTTCTATAGTTTCATGAGAAGTTACTACTCCAGAGGAGGCTACCGTAGGATATATATGGATAAACCAATGAACGATATACAGTTAAAAGTATTCTTTGAGAGAGATAGTGTTGCAGACGTGGAAGTATTCCTACCCCATGGGCAATTTTAGATGAAATTACGTCACTTTGACACTTCCATGCCAGATGGAAATCAAGATAAAAACCAAGGTAGTGGAGATGATTGACTTGCAGAACTAGATTACCATATAAAGTTACCTGGCCAGACACATCCAGTGGTGCACCAACCCTACAAAACGTCATCAAAAATGTCTTGCGAACATTTACACACAATAGATTTAATGAAGTGAAAATCTCCAGCCTTTCTAATGCGAGATTCACTTTTCTAACCAGGTCCTTCACAGGCATGGCAAACCCAGTTAAAATAGTATCATCAGCAAACAAGATAAGACAAACATCTTTCAAATAAAGACGCATGAGATCAGCATACATGAGGTAAAGCAGTGGACCTAAAACTGGCCTGGGATTTTAAGGCTATCATTATAATTCGTAAATTCCGTACCTAATATCACATGGGTAGCTCATTCCTGCACATTCTCAAGGTCATCTCTTTGCTTTTTACTTAGCCCCGGATGCCACACAGGACAAGCATACTCTAAAACACTCCAAAAGTACAGTTTATAAAATTCAACAGGGAAAAACGACTAAAACCGAATCGCCGAATTGTGACTAGATTACGCAACGCTATATTCGCCTTCTTAAAACAATTATTTACATGATCCATCCCTGACATTTTTTAGTTAAAAGTCACACCTAAAATTGTCATATTATTTACAATCGGCAATTTATATCACTTTGACTAGGAACTTTTTTTCAAAAACGAGACTCTCATAAGTGCTGACTTTTTTCTATTAATTGAAAGCCGGTTGTCTTCACAATCAGCCTCCAAATAGCAAATTATACCATCTGTACTAATCATGGATCCTAGCTTATGAAGTATCAGCAATGACAAATCATCTGCAAACTTCACTCTGTATTCATGCCCAGTAACAATTTTGTTACACAGTATTAAAATTAAAACAGGTCCCGTTTTGATACCTTGGGGTATTCCACAGAAAACCTCAATAAAATCCGATTGTATCCCATCAGCACTAACACACTGTTGCCGTCCGTCTAAAAAACTATAAACTATACGAATTAAAAAAGCTCTAAAATCTGCCATTGCCTCAAGAATATCCGGATGGCTTGCTTTGTCGAAAGCCTTTTCTAAGTTCTCTAACTCCCAGATGTTCTCTAAATTCGGCAAGAATATGATAAAAACCTGGCACCTTATAAACGCAGTTCTTCATCCAAATTACATAAGAAATAACTTGCCAAATAAATTAATGTCTAAGGGGGTAGAGATAACTATTAGTAAGATCATAATGGATGAATTTTGCTCTTACTTTGCATCCATTAGGAAATTAATTTCAGAAGATATTTTGGTTAGTGCTTCTTCTATCAGTGACTTTAGAAAGTACCTCAGTCCTTCTTGTTAAAAATCGATGGCTTTGGATCCGGTTTCCGAGTTTGAAGTCCAGAGAATCGTCTCTGAGCTGATAGGACCTTCCTCTTGTGGACCCGACCAAACTCCTGCCAAGGCTTTAAAGTTTATTCTACCCTCTATACTATCTCCTCTCGCCATTCTCGTTAACTTATCATTTTTGAATGGAACTTTCCCTAGTGTTCTAAAATCTGCCAGATTAATTTTTCTCCATAAGGATGTTTCTAGAGATGATCCTTCAAATTATCGACCAATTTCTCTTTTATCAGCCTTTAGTAAAATTTTTGAAAAATGTATGTTCTCTAGACTTTTGTCGTCTTAGTAAAAAACAATTTTTCCATTACAATCAGTTTGATTTTCACCCTAAATACTCAAAAGAACATGCTTGCATGGCCTTGCTGAAGTTCATTCACAAGGCACTTCATGAGGGTAGAATTCCAGCTGCAATTTTCCTTGATGTCTGAAAAGCCTTTGACAGCATATCACATACTATCCTACTCTCCAAAATGTAGCACATAGGGATATGGAGAATCAGTTATCATTGGTTCGAAACTTATTTATCTGGAAAGTCCATGAGTATTGACCCCAAGCTTAAAGACTTATTTCGTGTTGATTTTGGTGTCCCTCAAGGGTCTATATACTAGGACCTGTTTTATTACTTATATCCATCAATGATTTGTTTATTGCTTTATCCGAACAAACTAAACGAAGTTGCTGTAGTATTTGTAATCAAAACTTTGTTCCACCTAGTGACGCAGCTCTAGATCCAGTGCTATTTGCATTTGTAGATGATAGTACTCTTAGGTGTTCAGAAATTAATGATTCTTCCCTTATCAAGAAAGTGTATTCTGTTCTAGAAAGAACCTTTGCTTGGTTTGATGCAAATCGCCTTGCCCTAAATATAGCTAAATCTAGTCCACTTATTTTTCCAGATCAGGTACTTCTTGTCCTTTGGTTCAAACTATTTTTACCGCTCATGGTGATATAACTCTTCCACCTGATAGACATGTTCGATTCCTGGTATTTTATTTTTACAAAAATCTCTCTTTCAAACATCACTGTGCTCTCCTGAAACTTGAGCTCTCCAGACACCTAGGAATTCTTTGAAAGCTTCGTCATTGCTTCCCTGGTTCAATAATAAAGATCCTCTTTCACTCTCTTATTCAACCTTATATATGCTACTGTCTAACAGTAGGGCTATCTACATTCTGTTCTTTTACTTTTCCTGTTTTCAAAATTTATAACAAAGCAATTAAATTAGTGTCTGAGGTGACTGACCAGCTCAGCATGAATCTATTGAACGGTCAATACACATACATCTTTTTTTCCTTTTGTTTCATTTTTAAGTATTTTCATGGACTCTTCCCTAATTTCTTCAAACAATTATATCTTTTAAATTCTGAATTACGCATTGAATCTTGTGTTTTGTTTCCTCTCAGAAATGATATGGATATTTTCATTCATAAAACCAAAACCATTAGATCAGACTTCAATCCAGTTTTATGCTGTGCCTCCCTCTGGAATTCCCTACCAATTAAAATTCGGTTATGTCACTCCTATGGACAATTAAAAAACAGCTAGATAACCACCTCTTATGTCTAGACAGTTAGTTCTCTCCTCCCCTTTTCCCCTCTATCTTTCCTTTTCAATTTGTTTATTTCATTTATTTTGATTGGCATGGTAGTTTTTGGTGTTGTTCAGTTTTTTTGTTTTTTTTTTGTTTTGTTTTTTTTTTTTCTTGTCCTTCTGTTTGATTTTAGTGCTATTATTCAATATTATGTTTAGTCTCCCGCTCTCACAGGCGAAAGAGTCTTTGTGGGGGTCTAAAGATCTGTATTTTTGCTATTTTTTCTTTTAAATAAATTGATCGATTGATGGATTGAAGTCTGCTTGCAATATTTCTACAAATGCATCTTTAATTTCTAGATGCTCTAGGACTTCTTCCACAATTTTGATGAGATAATGCACTGTGTTAGATTCTTTGATAAATCCAATTGACAGGGATCTATTTTATCACAGAAATCTTATAGTAACCATTTCTTTAGAAAATGTTCGAAAACTTTAGATGCAATAAGGGAGGGGTCAAAGATATAGGTCGTAGGTCACTCACCCCTTTTGGATTCGAAACTTTAGGTATTGGCGTTACAACTGCTGTTTTCAAATCATCCGGAAAGGTACCACTCAAAATACATTGGTTTAAAAAGGCAGTCAGAGGTTCAGTTAGAATGGCTGTGTTTTCTTTGTACAGGTTTGCTGGAATGTCTCCAGGGTAAGTTGCCTTATTGGGGTCAAGTCTCTCAAGAATCTTTGCAACTTCGTGAGGGAAAATCACAGGTATTTCAGATGGAACAGTCAAGGAGGGAACACTGGAAATTGGTGGATTGCTTCTGCAAATACAACCAAAATACTTATTAATAGCGTTGGCGTCGAGCTTATTCCCAGATTTCTCGTATATGCTTACACTTTGCCTTACAGAGGAACCAGTGAGAAGCCGTATTCCTTTATAGTAGCCTGCTGGGTTTGTGGTCTTGAGCTCGTTCTTTTTTGAACCATAGGACTTCTCAGCCAATCTACATTCATACACCTCTTGATTTCTCAGCTAGAAAATTTCACCTATCTTCCCCTTTTTATGGAGCCTGTTGCGTTTTGCGTATCAGCCTGGGTTCAGTTGCGCGGTAGTTCAGTTGCTTGGTGGGTTCAATTGCACGGGGGGTCATATGTATATGGGTTCACGTCATACAAGAGTATAACTGAAAGGGCTTCCAAATATTTAATTCACCCTTCTTTTCTTATGAATATGATTAGCACATACATCCTCTAATATTAGTACCACCCTCTGTGATAAACTAGTATGATTAAACATTTAAATAAACTTTTTTTGAAACATTTACAACTATCTAATTTAAAATGTATATATTTATGGTGAGTATAAGCCTTGATTCAAAATATTGCCAATCTGTCCCTTGGTCACTCCTAAATAGTACTCAGACGTATCTATGAGAGGAGGCCCCCTCAAAATGTCAAAAATTTTGGAAATTCTTACTTTTTTCTATACAATTTGCCCATTTCTCTGTCTTCTCGAACTTGTCCCAACCCACCCAGAACATGAAGTTACCTTTATTACCAAACTGGGAACAAGTTTAGAATAGCAAAAAGAAAGCTAAACTTGTCAAGGTTAGCAATCACTCCACTAGGCTTAAATATATATTAATTTATGCAGGGTGACAACAATCAGCCTCCAAAAAATTATTTTCATTTTCAAGTGATGCACTAAAAACGTAACACTAAAACTCTTGGGTAACAAATTATATAAATCCCTTAACATGAATGGAGCATTATAAAATTCACCAGCCCCCAAAATGGTACAATTTCATGCTCATCATCCTTGGAGCTAATTTGAAGAACGCTTGTCGGAAGCAGTCAAAACTTCCATCAGTGAATCAGTCTCAAGTGATGCAGAAGAAAGGCAAGCGTACACGACGATGTAGTAACACTAGAAGTGCACTAGCTGTGTATGACAAGTGCACTAGCTGTGTGTGTCCTAAGAATATTAGCTTAGAAAAATTTGCTCAAGTTTTCTTATGATTCCGTAGTTGCGAGCGATCTTTGCAGGAATGTAACGGGCATGGTTCTTAAAGCTTAGAACTCAAAGATGCCTCACTAATTTAGCACAAATAACGAAATTTCCACTTAACTGTAATTGCTCAATCCGTGGATAATAAATAGGACTTCTACCCCACATAACAATGAAGCTTTTCTTGTGGTTCAACTTCAGCTTATTAAGTCTCATCCATTTTTCACCATACCATCCAACTTTCCAAATGTTGTAGCCGCTTATTTTTTGTCCTAACAGCTGTATATTGGGTAATATCTGGGAAGCTCGGTTGTATAACTCTGAGCACAGAAATTATCCCAGCTGAAGATTTAATTTCATTTCATCGATTCGATATCATTAAACTCAGTTGATTTTGAAACATCAGATTCTTTTTTAACATAATTCGTAAATATTTTCTCTGATGAACAAACTTTTAATAGAATAGGCAAGATTTTGATTTTTTTTTTAAAGAAAAGTCAATTAAATATTTCAAGCCAACAGATGAATATGCAAACACTTTGCTTGCCTTATTTTAGAGCCAGCGGAAGTAAACATGGTATACCAGCAAAAGCAAGAAGCTCATTAATACAGGTAGGTAACACTAATTTGGGCGAATAATATGCTAAGGTACAAGATAGATGACAGCACTTCTTGGGAATAAAACTCTTCAGTAAAGAAAAAGTCTGTTAAGATCTGTGAGGAAGCGTGTTGACCATCGAACACATCCTTGAGGAACACATATTTAGTTTAATCAAAGTATTACTAGTTTAATCAAAGGATATGGACATATTGCATGAAATAGGTATGACGCCTTGTTCTATGACGCAAAGTTTGCCTTGTTCAAGTCGTGTAAAAATCATTTCTTTAGGGGGGGGGATGATACTTGAACAAAGGAGAAAAAAAAGTTTAAAAAAGGTTCAATTATTTGAAAATGTGGAAAATTGTGGGGTATGGATTAAAATACGTGAGACCTCGTGGGTGGGGGAGGGTAAGAGAATCCTTTGGTTATTAACTTGCTAAAATTCATTATAGAAATTATAAAATTTCCTTACAGCATGAAATTCAAGCAACGCCCTTGGGCATTGCTTTAATTAGTCAATCCGGCAATGAAACCAGTAATCTTACGGACACATACCGTATCTAAACTAGCATCAAAATTATTTCTTTATCATTATCATCTTTACTTTATAAATTATTTTTTCAGGCACCTTTAATTCAATTATTTTTTTCTTTACTAAATACTTCAGCATTCAATAACCTACCATTTACTTTTCCGATATGGTCTGCCTCTTCTATTACGGCAGCGACGCGGAATTTTTCGCCCAGCGTCTTTTGAAACAAGAAAACGGAATTTAAAATTGGAATTTTATTTTTAAATAAATGAAAAAGTGAACTTTAACTCCAATGTAAATTAATTAAACAAGCTCACATTTCGACATGCTTTTACAGCAACAATAAATATTGGTATATAAACAACCGAAAGTTGTTACTGTGGATAGTTTAGAACAGGAATATATCTGTAAGAATACCATTAAATTTCGATTTTTATAGGTTCCAATCTATCTATTTTATGCAATTGGTGAAGATCCTTCGATTTAAATACTTGACTAAGCTAAACTTGATTAAACTTGATCAAACAAATCAATCAGCCTGCTTTGATTTCGTAATTTTATTTACATTATTTTTTCAGTGTTATTGATTTAAAGGTTATAAATAATATGAGTTTTATTATTGTAGCCATCTAGTGTCATTACATTTTGTCCCTTCTCATAGCCAGCTACTTATACTAATAGCAGTAATTTTATTTTTAATAAATTAAAATCATCAAATAGAATTGCTCAAGGAACCAATCTTCAGCAAACAGGCTTCTTAATTCATCTACATGGCCTTTTTATACATTTTAGAATTCCAAATATAAATTTTGAGTCTTATAGTCTTATAATTAGATAATTATAAGAACAGTGAATAAAAATGCAGTTAACGTACAAAAATATTTCGCAGAATGGTGCGATCCAATGCCAAATTGACAAGTAGTTATGGCATTGTCCTAAATTAAATAAAACCAGTAGTTTCATATGCATTGCTTATTCAGATGGGCTTACAATTCCCTGGATCAAATAAAACTTGATTTTATTTCGAAATCGCATTCTTGTAAGCACAGGGCCAATCGTGCCAATCGTCGGTTATCTGGCTTAATTATATTTAGCTATCTCAATGGGTTTGTGATCTGTTACTATTTCAAATTTTCGTCCATATACATAATAGTCAAGTTTTTTGACCGCGTATATTATTGCAAGATATTCTTTTTCAATCGTGCTATAATTTAATTCTGCTTTTGACACTTTTCTGGATACAAATATGATTAGATGTTCCTCAGCCTCAAAATCTTGAGATAAAACTGGCCCTAATCCGTAATCTGAACTGTCACTTTGTAGCACAAATGGTAAGGAAAAATCTGGATTTCTCAGTATTCTTTCGCTATAAAGAGCATTTTTAAGTGTGTCAAATGCATTTTGTTCAATATCCGACCATTTTGGGGTCTACGACACCTTTTTTTGTTAACTCCGACAAAGGTGTAGCAATCGTTGCAAAATTTGGTATAAATCTTTGGTAATATCCCACCAATCCCAAAAATGACGGAACTTTTTCTTTGCATTTGGGACTGCTGCAGTTTTAATTTTTTATGTTTTTTTCTCTTAATGGGGTTATAAAACCATTCCCTATTTTTTGTCCCAGGTATTTTGTCTCTGACTGCACCAATCTACATTTTTTCTACATTCAAAGTTAAATCCTACTCTCCTCAGCCTTGTCAACACTTGTTCCATATGAGTTATATGTTCATTAAACGAGTTTGAAAATACTATAATGTCATTCAAGTAGGCTCTTGTATATGGTAAGGATTTTAAGATACAATCGACTAGTCTTTGGAATTTTGCATCATTACTGGGTGCAGCCAATATCCCCTTCTCAAGTCTAAAATTAATATAAATTTTGCGGAACCTACTGGCTAGAATTTCGTCCATTCTTGGAATTGGATACGCGTATGATTCGGAAATATTACTTAGTTTTCTGTAGTCTACACAAAATCGACTAATCCTTCTTTCGGGACTAGTACGACTGGCGCTGCATATTCTGAATTTGATGGTTCTATAACCCCTAAATCGAGCATTCGGTCTATTTCTTTTCCTTTTAGCTTCTGGTATTTTGTACGGTATTGTTTTATTGGTTTGTTGTCTTTTACTGGTATTTTATGTACCACATTTTTTGTTTTTTCGATCGGTCTGTTAATACGTCTGCAAATTCCGTTGTGACACTTGCTTTGGTTAGGGCTTATTTCATCTAATGGTGCTCACAATATAGTTATTTGTTCGATAATGACGCAAAGTCAGTGGTTGTACTAAATATGGTTTATTTACAAAGTCCAGGAATATACAAGACACTGCTCAGTACAGATATGAAATTAGACTCAATCTAATATCTAAATTATCTTGATATATATACGGAGTAAATTCGAGCAGTAATACGCAATTGACCTCGTGGTTTATTACAAGCTATGGGTCAATTGCTCTTACGATATATGAGAGAGAAAGGTGGTCATAAAAATGTCTAGGTTTATGTCCCTTGAACAAACAAAGAATACACATTGATAATGAAGTTCACACCGTGAATAAAACTTATTTAATTGGTATTTCTGAGCTCGGCTCAGATGCGTTTCTGACGAAACTCTTTCATTGGCATTTATATGTGTTTCCGCCGGGTCTATTGTACCCAAGGGACACTTTCCTCGTCATTTTCTGAGGTCGAAATCATGAGGCAGCGCTTCTACGGATCTTTGTGGCTTCCCTTTTCATTTTCTTTGTTAAATTTCCTCAGTAAATTCACATGGTAAACTTCTTCTTTTTTTCTTGCTCCATCCAATTCTATCATATAATTTAAATCATTCATTTTCTTTTTCACCTTAAATGGTCCTTTCCATCTTACTTCTGATTTCTTATTTCCGTCCAGTAGCAATATGAGGTCTTCGTCCCCTTCCGCGAATTCGGGCGTATTTATCGTACCATATTATGTTTTTTCTGTGTTTTCCCCCTGTGCTTGCTTGTCGATTTCATGGTATTTATGCAGTTTTTTTTTCCCGTAGTGATAGCAAGTGTGTTATTACTGTTTCTTCGTTTTTTCTCATCATTCTCCTATAAAGTGTCTAACACCCCCTCGGGTTTGTCTCATATAGTAATTCAAATGGCGAGAACCCTGGGTGTGGAGTTTCTCTGTATGCAAAAAATGAAAGCATTTGTAACATAAGGAAGCATTTTGTCCCATTGATTTACATCGTCTCTAACAAACGTCTGAACATACTAATTAGGGTTCCGTTAAATCTTTCGGTCACTCTATTTGTCTGACGATGGAATGGAGTAGTTAATACTTGTTTAATGCCAAGAATTTCGTATAATTTTCAAATGTATGTCGATATAAAATTCGTTCCATTATCTGTGAAAATTTCCTTTGGGATTCCATGACGTGAGACATATTTCACTAATTCTTCTGCAATTTTTGGTGATTTTACTGTTCGCATTCGGATAGCTTCTGGGTATCTCGTAGCCAGATCATTAATAACTAGAATGAATCTGTTTCCCAATCTAGATTTCCGAGTGGACCTACAATGTCCATTGAAATTCCCTCAAACGGTTTGCTGAAAGTGGGCATTTTTTTTCATTGGAACTTTTTCATATGTTTTTTTTTTTTTATGCGACTAATTTTCGATCTTAGCATCTTTTACAGAAGTTGATAATATCCTTTCTTAATCCTTTCCACCAAAAACGCTGAAAGACTCTCTCTTGTTCTCTGGGATCCCATGTTTCCCCCCGTTGGGCTTGAGTGAGCCAATTTTATTACCGCTTTTTTCAGTCCATGCGGTACCAAAAGTTAAAATTTTCTAGGGTTCTCCCCAGTCTCCATTATTTTTTAAAGTAGTTTTTCCATTACTGGAAAACTGTTTAGATTGCAGATTTTTTTATTCGTTAGTGCTAGTTTTATTTTTCTGCAATCTTTATCATTTGTTTATAATTCTGCGAAATTTTTGGAGGTTACCCTGAGTATTCCGGCTAGTTCATCTTTGGTTTTCTCTGGTTCTCTTTCTAAGGTGAATAATTCCTCTTGTTTAGAGTTATATTCCTTTTTGTCTGCCCTTTTTTGGCTTTTAGGTTTTCTTAGTTTTGTATTTTTCATGAACATCTCGTGGTTAAGTTGAAATGGGTTTTGTATATTTTGATCATCATTTTCACAAGTGGGGGGCTCAGCCTCACTTTTCTTTTTTTCTTGGTCTTGTGTCACCGTATTTACTTTTTTAATCAAGGAGGTTGCTTTTAGTGCAAGAAAGGTTTTCGATATTGCCGAAGTCTCCCCCTAATAAAACGTCTACTGCAATAGTAGGCACAACCCCTACTTTTAATTCCTTTTTAACCGTATTTCCTTCTTTATTGGCGATTTCTGTTATGACCTGAGCCGTCGGACATTTATGTTTTGCTCCATAGCAGCATAGCGCTGCCACTTTATTTTCATAGTTTATGTCTATTTCCTTTATTAAATCTTTCCGTACATAGCTTTGGTCGCTGCAGGAATCGATAGCTATTTCTACCGATTTACCATTTAGTTCACCACATACTTTTCGTGATTCTGCAAATGCGCAAGTTTTCATATTTTCCGGGCTTCTAACCCATGCGGTTCTCTTATATGTCTGAAGCTTTTTCCCATTCTCTAGGGATCGATCGTTATGATACCGATCGTTTCTTGGATTGTCCTGTTTTCCCTTCGGCCCATCGTCCCTTGTTCTGTAGTTATTGTCGTCATTTTTGTTCGCGCTGCGGCAATCTGAGGCATAATGTCCACGTTTATTACAGTTAAAACAGGTACTATACTGTTCCTGTTTTTGGCCGTACTTTCTAACGTCTTTATTTGGGCAGTTGGTGCTATAGTGGCCGACGGAGTTACAATGGTAAACACGTTAATTCTGTTTGTCGTTAATCTGGCTAGCATTATTTTTATTTTCTTTGTAAGGGTATTCTTTCCTACCACTACCTCTTAGCCTTATTCTTAGTGGGAATGTCTCCCTCCGAATTTCAGTGTGCCTGTCTGCTAATTCGGACATTTCTTCAACTGTTTGTGGGTTTTCCTCTTTTAAGTACATTCTCATATTTGGTTAGGTATTTTCTAAAAACTGTTCCATCGCTGTTTTATCTACTATTTCCGTTATCTTTTCTTTTATTTCTTCTGGGTTCTCTAACATTCTATAATTTTCTACCTCTAGCCATTTTAAACACATATCTTTTAATTTGTACCCGAATTCTTTGTAAGTTTCGTTGTCTCGTTTTCTTTCGCTTCTAAACCTTCTTTGAAAGTGCTCGGGGGAGAGTTGAAACTTTTCAAAAATGGCTGGTTTTAGTCTTTCAAAATCTCTTGAGTAGTGCATCGGTAATGCCTTAACAGTAGTTTGTGCTTTGTAGTTAAGGAAGGGCCATATTGATGTCACCCAGTTTTCTCTCGGCCATCCGCTCAATTCCGCCGTTTTTTCAAAATTTTTTATGTATAAATGTACATCTTCATTTTCTTTCATTGGTTGAAGGTTTATTGCCTGCATTACCTCTACTAGAGACGATTTCTGAGGCTCTTGGGAATTTCTCCCTGCAATCATTTCCATTATGTGTTTTTTTTTCCTCTCTATCTGCCTCCTCCTTTTTTCTTTGGCTACTCTATCTCTTTCTTCTCTATCTTCCCCCTCCTTTCGTTCTCTAGCTATTCTAATATTCTCTTCTCTCTGCTTTATAGCTATCCTCTCTTTCTTTTTCATCTCTCTCTCTTTCTTTCTATCTTCCTCCTCTTTTCGTTCCCTGGCTATTTTATCTCTCTCTCTCTCTTTTCTATCTTCTTCCATTAACTTTAATAACTTTAATATATGTTGTGTCATATCTAACTGACTACTTTTTCGTGATCCCCTGCTGGAATTTGAGCTTCTACTACTCCTGCTACTCGGCCTACTCTGATTCTTTCTGTCGTTATATCCTCTTAATTCCTTTTCTGAGTCTCTTCGTTCTATAATTATATTTTTCTCTATCTGGGAATAATTCTTTCTGAATCTGCCGTACATTCTTTTCTCCTTCTACGGTTCGTACCAGAGATCACCCTATTACTGGTTTTCTTTTCCCTTCGCACGTGTCAAAATTGTCTATTTCACCCCATGAGTGAAATATGGTTCCATCTGATGGTGTTTTTCTTAGAGTATTTCCAGTGGGAGTCGCATACAATTGTGGGGCTGAATACGATTTTTTGGTTTAATGTGGTAGTTTTTTTTCGAATTCATATCCAATTCTTTCAACTCTTGTCCCTTCTCTGACCTTGTGTGAATCTTCCGTTTTTTCGGCCATTATTTCAAGGTTTACTTAACGTCAAAATACTTCTTCAGTCTAAATGAAAATTCTTTTACCAATGTCTCTTCTTGTCTTTTCGTGAAAAGTTGTTGCGTTTTAATTTGCCGATTTTAAGCGGGGGAGCGTAGCCTCCCTTGTCTCACAAGTTAAATAGTCGTGTGATATATTGATTCCCAAATTTTATTTCTTATTATTGTCTAACTAGGCACAGCCCACTTAGATCTTCCTAATATTTTTAATTAATCTCCTATTTTTTTTTCTTGTATTTTTTTTCTATATGTAGCCACAATAGGTTACTTTGTGGGCCAAATTAATTGTCTCTTCAAAAACGCGGAATTCTTTTACTATCAGGTTTACTGATAGGACCTTTCTTGCTGCCACAAGTATTCGTGTGGTAAGGCACGGGTGTCACCACTTATTGGTGCAAAAATGGTGCTACACCACTTACTGGAGGGGAAATATTTGGCGCCAAATAGTATTTGGCGCCAAATAGTATAATGGGATGCCTGCTCTTACCACAACAGTTCTGTAAATACAGGGTATGTTAGTACCCAATTTACAACATACCCTGCCCCCGGGTATGGTAACGTGATCGAACGTCAAATCACCAAGCTTTAAGGCCAAGGGTGCACCCAACCCGGGACACCACTAAAAATCTCTGGCTATCTCCTTGGAAGGTAACGGACCCCCCTGTCGATATAATAATGACGGTATATAGCGCAACTCTTTTCCTACTCTGTCAGAGTTCCTGGAAAAAATAGTCTACACAGCTAAAGAAAATAGCTTACTTGTAATCTTCCAAAAACGTCACACACACATATCAACTCTGAAAAGAACAGACTCCCCCAAACAGGATCTCAATCCAGACTAACTAATAAAACATTGGTTCTGTACAACAAACTTTGCATAGGGGTGGACCTTCGCTTGGCCCTGGCCAATTCTCTAAATCAACATCCAAAATCATTCTACTTTTTCGTAATTTTGTCTTTCAATGGCCAAGCCACTCTCCTTCATTGTTAACCAGTGTTTGCAAGAGCAAGTGTTCCCTAGTACTTGGAAGAGAGCGTACGTTCGGGTCATACCCAAAGTGAAGGATCCCAAATATTGCAACCAACTCCGACCTATCTCAATAACCCCGAACCTGTCTAATGTGGCAGAAACGCTTATATTAAGCGAGCTGATGTCACAGGTTTCTCTTCTCTTGACTCATATAAGTACGAATGCTTGAAAGGAAGCAGCACAACTGTTTACTTAGTGAGAATGTATCACTTTATTGTAGAGTGGCTTGACGGACGAAGTGCGATTGTCGATCTTCTCGTGGATTACCGAAAGCCTTTGACCTTATTCGCCATTTTATAGCTGTGACATATTTACGCGCATGGGGTGCAAGCAAGCATATTCTCGTTTTAGTGATCGATTTTTTGCAAGACCGTTTCAACTGCGTCTACAGCCTTTTCCCTGGAGACACAAACTCCGAATAGGCTGAGCTCACGTGTGGTGCTCCGCAAGGCACGAAAATTGAAGATGCTGTTTTTGCTGTTATGAACTTTGTCCCTTCTGAGTTTGAGGACAGGTTTAGGCACGTAGACGACTTGTCAGTTCTTCTGAAATATCTCATGGGAAACTCCAAGGCATTTTCCCAATTCAGTGAACCAAAATCCTTAACTTTAATCTACTTAAGACGGACTTTGTCAGTCCTCCGCCACCGTATCCTAATGTATATTCGGCTATAATTCTCTTTGTCACATTTAGCGTTTACTGCTCGTTTAGTGCTCATTTGGATACAATCACTATAAAGGCAAATGGTACGATGTGTACCCTAATCTTACTACCGCGTTTCGGTTTTTTTGTTTGTCTCAACTTAAGACGGCTTATCTTACATACATCCGACCAGTTCTCGAGTATGCTTGCCCTATATGGGGCCCTCAAATCAACAACACAAGTTACCTAAGCAATCAACTTGAGTCACTACAAAAAGAGCCTTTTAAAGTTATTCTTTCAGAGGCATATGTAAGTTATGAATCGGCATTATCTGTCCTACAACTATCGTCCTTTCACGATTGGGTTTGATCAGAAAATTTGGCCAATTTCTTCTTAGCAGTGAAAACAAAGAGAGATTCTACCACCACCAGTTATGAGGAATAGAATAAACACAAGGTCAGCTAACAAAGTGAGACTGAAATTGCCTACTCCAAAAACAAACCGTTTCGAAAATTCGTTCGTTCCTTTTTACATGTCAGTATTTAGTAATTTATAGTCTCGTGTTTTTCTTGTTTTCGTTGTAAGTACTAGTGTAATGTGGTTGGAATTTTTATTATAAACTATTATTGCTTGTATAAACAAAACTATTCTATTCTATATAGAAACAGAAGAGCTCCATCCAATCACCCTCCCCCTCAAAAAAAAATTTTAAGCTTATGTCCAGAATTTGTCATAAGTTAATATCAAACAAAAAGAAATCAGGTATGTAACAAGAGATTTGGTTAGGAAGATGAGGAGGGGTTTGGATCAAAATTTCGAAAAACACAAAAAAAGCTAATTTTATGAAAAAATTAAACTATAGCAATATCGACATCGGTTGTGGTGATTTAAAAATGGGCTTGGGTCCTTAGTATGTCATAACGATAACATTAAACAAGGCGAAATCCGGCATGTAAAAAGAAATTCGGTTAGGAAGATGGGAAGGGGGTATACAATGGTATAGGAAGAAGAGAACTAGAAAGGCAAACCTTCCTATGTGTAAGAAAAAAAAATAATCATTATGTGCTTCGCCTATTGTTTCCTTTTGGTGGTAACATGATTAGTTCGTTTCTTTTCTATCACATATATTCGAGTCGGCCTAGACAAAATAGATCCTTTTTTTTATGATGGGGAGAGGGGTTCGAAATTTATGAAACTCAAAAAAGTAATTAGTATGATCTTGTAAAATCCATAAAACTATAGTAAAAGAAAGATAAGGGGTGACTTTCATAATTATATCATTAGATATAATTCTATTATATTTCAATTATGTCTCACATTATTTCTTTAGATATAAATCTGATCGGTTTGCAAGCCTCCCGTATGAAATTTCAATCCCATGTAAAAGAAGGGGACGTTATGTTGCCGTAACCGCAAGAAATTGGAGACCTGAGAAATTGGTTAGATAATTTCACGCAACATCATAATCTTCAAAATCATCAAAATCTTGAGACCCTTAAAGACCAGGATACTCCCTGGTTTTGTGCCCTTTATGATTATTTTAAAAAATTATCTTTTTTAACTCTCCCTGGATACGTGCCTTTTATGGTTATCAATTTTTTTTATTACTCTCCCTGGATACGTGCCTTTTATGGTTATCAATTTTTTTATTACTCTCCCTGGATACGTGACTTTTATGGTTATCTAAAATAATAATAGAGATTACGAGGAAATTCGTGATGTTGTTTTTTTTTCAGAGTATTACCTCGTTTCCTAGGCAGCATGTTTTCATTTCAATCACAATTTTGAACTACTTTTAATGTCAGTTGTTTTTTTTTTTTCTTCAACAAATCTACACCTAAACAATATAAAAAACTTACAAAAATGCTACGCACATTCACTACTCCTAACACCCCCCTTCCTGTAAAAACATAAGGCGAAATGAATCACAACTGCAGAAGTTACCAGTGAATCCTAGACAGAGGTTTTACATTCAGAAATACTCATGTTTTAATAACAATACATGGGAATTGGATAGCCAGTCTGTAACATTGTACCGTACAAATGCAATTATCAAGGAGGTAATTGGGATGTCTAAAAATCCAGCATTTAAGCAGCTAATATCAAACATGTTCCCTCGTCTTCTCCCCCCAGAAAACGTAGATACTCGTTTGGAATACCAATTCCTTTTAGTTGACAATTTGAAATAATCTAACATATGACAGCGCAAAGCATAAGGCTAAAAATTGATTCTTTGGGGTCGTTGGTTAAAGCCTGTTCTCTCTGGAGGGGTTGCGACCCTTAAACTGAAGATGGCCAGAAAACTGCCGTGGTTTTCCACTGAATCAGAACGAGGCACTATTGTGCAACACTGTTATCGGCGGTAGCAGTGAGGAAAACCAATAATGTCAAACGGCAAAAAAGAATTTTTTCAGTGCTCTAGACTGAAAAATAGTGAGTGTATAGAAAAAAGTAAAAACTGGGAACACTTTTATTGAGGCCTCCTTAGCCCAAGGACTTAAGGATACAAGTTTCGAGACCAAAAACAAAAATCGACCCTTCTACGAGCCACAGTTCTTGGGCGGAGTGAGTCCCAGAAAAATGATTTTGTACAGCTAGTTTCTCTTGATCCAAGGACCTATGGCTTTAAGTTTCAAATTGATCAAGAACAAAAAGTTTTTGTTCGATTTCTTGCCCCCCCCCCCCCATCCTCCTACAACGAATTGTATATCTTTTAACTCAGAGAACATAGTCAGGCTGAAAAACGGTGAGCCTAAAAGAAAAATTTCAGAAGTGGATAACAATGAAGACCAGCATGGTCAGGCTTCGTCCCTAGGATGTACCGAAGGACTTTTTTGAGAACAACCTCAATATCTAAAACCAGTCTTATGCTGTGCCTCTTAACTCTTCCTTGTCAAAAAAATAAGAGGCAAATAGTATATATAAACTTACGGCAATATACACTACGCTTATGTAACATATACAGTTATGGCACTACACAGGCTGTATGCACGAATTTACATATGTTTAACACTATGAAAAAACCAATCAAATTTTGTGGTCCAAGCTCCATCGTGAGCTTCACAAAAGCGACTTTGGAAATACTTCAGTGCATCCTCGTCTTTGAGCTCAACCGCCAGGGTTTTACGAAGGTATCCAATATCATCAATTGACTAGAAGAAATTGAAAATATTTACTTAATTGAAAACATTAATAAGTGCTGAAATATAAGAAAATTAAAAAATTAGGGGTAATGAACCGCCAGTAAGAGCAATGTGGCTCAATAGTAACCAAATCTCTAAAAAAACGGAATTTTGATATCAATAGATACATAAAAACAATCGGCTTATTATTCTGATTCCAAAGGTATAAAATTCAACAACTTTAGTGTTACCCGTCAAAATGTAAGAGCCTGAGAAAATTTGCCTGATTTTCAAAAAAAGGATGGGAGGGGAACACCCCCTAAAAATCATGGAATCTAAAAAAAAATCTTACCACCAGATTCAGCGTATCATTGAACCATACTGTAGAGGTGCCAAGCTGTCATCTATAAAAAAGTTCTATTTTTTGCCAAAATATGCCAGCAAAGATGTGTTTTTTTCCTTTTTTTCAGGGGTAGTCATATCGTAATAATAGTCCTAGATTACCGGGAGAGAGCTCATTTAAACTTAAAATAGAAATTCTAGTGCCTTTTCTAAGTGATCAAACAGATTTGAGGGCAACTATCCCCCCACTTATTTAAATAAAAAAAAAATTGAAAACACTTAAAAGTATTTTGTTTTCAGTGAAGTGCAAATTATGTTCTGGTCTTGAGAAGCCATGGGGGTTATCAGCCCTACTAATGTTAATTTTTGCTCGTTTAGAGTTTGACTCGGCTATTTATTCTAATTTCTGTTCGTTGAGTTTCATTTATTTATTGATAGTGATTTGTGGTAGTTTTACACTTGGACGATTACTTGACTTCATTTCTGCCCATTTTCGGCTAAAGGTAGCTCTTTACTTTTCTTTGAAAAACTTGTTTTGTGGAAAGTTTTTTTTAATTAATTGCTGTTTGTTTTTTTACTGACCTAGTCATTTTCATGAATTTTTTTTTTCTATCTTTTCGGATTTTTTTCTATAAGAATCCATAGTTTGGCTTGCTACTTGTATGTTGGGAGAAACTTTTTCAACAATTTGTAATCCTGACAAAAATAGTACTTTTTCAATTTAATTTTATACCTTCTCCAGTTGACCTGAAATAAAAAAAAAAACTTAGTATCATTCCCAAAAGATTCTATCTATGCTGTTTGACAACCTGGATAGAATTACACTCTATTTATTTATTTAAATTTTAAGAGCAGAAGTGGTAATAGTAGTAGCACCGAAAGTTTCAACTTAATACCCCCAGTAGTTCTCGATATATTGCTGAAGTGTCTTATTGGCAACCGCAAAACACAATGCCTTTTGATTTAGTTTTTAAAGTAGCATTTAGTTATATAACATAATTTGCCAATTGCATAATTGCGGGGTGTTGACAGGCCCAATATCCCTAAAGACATAGTTGCTGGACCGATCTACTATGCTGAACAAAATAGTTGTCTCATAAGTTTGACTAGATTTGTTTGGGAAAAAATCGGCTTGAGAGACGGGCCGATTACCCTCCAATCTCTTTTTACTGTTAGAAAGGACTCTAGAAAGGAATTTTTGAATCGAATTAGCTTCTTTAAATGTTTGAATGACATTTTTAGCAATTATAGAGTGGTGCTTCCAAAATATTGCTTACATGCCTTTTTGAAAACCTATATGCATACAGTTTTTTTTCGTTTAATTGGAACTCCCCCCTAAACACTTCCTAAAAGTTTCACCTTAATACTCTTAGCGTCATTAGTTACAGTAACTGTAGTGGTAGCATTAAAAGAATACACATAGTGACTTCTGGCTAGTTTAAAATCCCCCACGACTTACTCTTAAAGGTCTAACTTAATACTATAAGTTATTCTTGAGATATTGTTTTGCCACCTATTTGAAAGTCGACATGCTCATATAGTTTGTTTTGATTTAGTCCAACGTCCGCCTAAATATTTCTAATATTTGATTACTGAAGACATTGTTATATTTTCTTTTGACTATTGGTTACAAAATGGCTATCTCACAATTTCGATCGAATCACATTGGAGAAAAGAGGATGTCAGGGGGGGGGACTATTTTCTCTCCATCACGCTTCACTCTTAAAATGGAACTAGAACTATACATAACCAATCAAATGAGCCTCCTCAAAAATTCGCAAGACCACCCCCTTCATAAGAACTTTACATGCCCCCGAGGCATAAGTTACAACCCTTACCTCCATACTCTGGGGGATTGTGTCAACCCCAAAGACCGTGTTATGAGATCTTTGGAAGATTTTTTGAACAAATGGCTATCTCAAAATTTCTATCGGAAGCATTTGGGGAAAATCAATCAATCAATCAATATCTTTATTGCCCAGAAAAACACACAAAGGTTCAATATGGAGTAGATGAAGAAAAAAAACAAAAAAAAAACAACAAAAACAAAAGAAAGAAGAACACACTCAGAAAAAAAAACTATACTACCGAGAATAGATTCAATATTTCTACTAACACATAGCAGGATGGAGACTGTTTGTCCTATCAAGCCTAGGAAAATAGCGACTGCGACGCTGCTCAGCCACGGTTAGTGGCTCAGTTAACCCGTAGGCTGACATTAGTCTTTTTTTGCTAGCCCATAGGGGTATACACAAGAGAAATTTCCCGAAACAAGAACATACAGATCTAATAGTCTTTTCATGAGTTGCTGAAAACATATTCCAAAATGAAGTCAATGCGAGAACATGAGGCATCACAAAAGCGTTGTAGATACGGACGAGAATACACCTGCTGTAGCAAACTTTACAGCAAGCTAGCACACCAAACGCTTTTCTAAGTTTCTCACTTAGATGAGAAATAAGGAGAGCCCTTGTCTTTTTTACACTATTCCCTATCGGAAGACCGAGATACTTAATACAAGCAGATAACTGAACACTCTGATCTCCTAACTGTACGCATCCAACATCACCAACAGATTTGCGGAAAGTAAGGACTTCGCTCTTCGAAGCATTAAAATTGAGACCAATTTTGGCATTCTCCCTACTAAGCATAGAAAAGTTCTCCTCAACAGACGATACCGTTCTACTTAAATTCAGGATGTCGTCAGCGTAATTGAGTATGGAAAGGTCCAAACCTTTAAAAAACAAAACTAATTCTAGCCTTTTTCTGGGGGCCAACCACACTATTATTATACAATGGTGGCGAAGTTACACCACCCTGGTGGATATTTTTCCAAACTCGAATTGCGGCTTTACACATTACATAACCATGACGAGTAGGTACTTTCACGACAACACATAATCTCGCATACAGATTTTTAAATACCCGCATAACTGAACGATTGAGACTTCACTGCTGCGCACTATACAGCAAATGAGAATGCACACTAGAATCGACAGCACGAGAGACATCATGAGCCGCAAGGACGAGAAACTCGTCACTATTCTCTATATCCATCAGAACGTTGGCAGGTATATAATGCAAGTGTTCCCGACTATAGCCTTACTTAAATCCAAATTGGTTGTCCGGAGTTGAACAAGCCTTATTTATATCCATAATAACTCGTAACTCCAGCAATTTACACAGAACAGAAGAAACTGTTATAGGCCTATAAGAACAACATCGTCGGCTATCTTTATCTTTTTTCGGAACAGGAGTCAATGTACCAACACAAAAAGAATCGGGGACAATACCAGAATTAAAAATGATTTGGTAAAACAAATCTATCAACTAGATTATCGACTAATAATGATTCATAGCGGGTTTCTAACACTGGATCAGGTGCAGAAAATTCACTCGTGAAATAGTTGATCCAGTCACTCTCACTTGGAAGCTCTGAAGCGACACCTTTTGACTTATTTCCCCCAATGAATCTCCAAATTTCATTTGGGTGTGTTGCAAGACGCTCGCTCCTGCAGTCAGTAATCTCAGCTTTGTGATTGGCAAGACACTTGGCAAAACGACGTTTGGTATATAACCGTATGTCATTAACAGCAACAGATTTTGGCCGTTCGCAATCATTCCTTATTTGGTGCCAAAACATTGAAGATTTGCAACTTTGCTGTAAAGCCGGATTTATCGACCAGCCAGGTATTTCTGAACCCGAACAAACTTTATATACAGGAACGGCACAATGCTCAGCCCAACGCATTGCATGTGTGATTTCACTACAGTAAATGTTGATTAGAATTTTTTTTTCTCCGACTCGATATGGTCTGAGGATTGTTGCAGCAGTTGATAGGGATCCTAATTTTATCGAGTGTGGCATCAAGCTTTGCTTTATGTACAACAGCATTTATTTTCTTCCAGTCGCATTTGAATTCCCACTTCCGTTTCTTTTCATCCTTTTTAAAGAGAACACTATCATGACAAAAGAGTTGGAGATTGGTAAATGATCTGAAACTGATATACTAAAGTCAACATGGCTTGAGTCATTCGCAGTCACGCCGTTCGAGCAGAGCATGATATCAAGCGAACTTGTCGCTCCGGAGTTATGGATGTACGTATACGAATGGTCATTTGAGACAACATACAGATTGGACAGAGCAGACAGAAGTATTTGAGATCTTGAGTGATCTGGCACTGAGAGGTCGCAGTTCACATCCCCGGCCAGGATAACACGATGAGATGCATAAGCACACTACTGCAGAGATTTAGCAAGCTTTATTGTTGCACGGGAGAACTTTTTTTTCGGAAGCCAAGTTCTTGTAATCAGTTGGTAAGTAGCAGCATTATACTATCAGATTTGCAACTTTTATGCCAAGGAAAACACTCGTTCTCAACAAATACTGATGCCGAAAGGTGAGAACTGATTAGTATCGGAAGTCCGCCGGAAGGTCTTCCTCTGCCCGAATTCTTAGCTGTCACCCCGTAAAGGCGAGTTTTGTCATTCACTTTTAACAGGGAAAGCGAGTCGGCTAAAAGAAAATGTTCTTGAAGACACCAAACGTCGTTGCAAGACATCAAGCTTTCAATCAGTGGGAGTCTATTAAATACACCGCCATTCAGATTCCACAAAGAACTTTTAGCTTAGAGTTGATCATGGCTTCATCATGAGCTTTCTGGCTACGGGGCACTTAACACTGTAGCACGGATGGTCTGTCTCCTTACAGAGAGCACACTTCAGCGCAGCATTGCAGGGTTTATCTTTATTGTTCACATGATTGCCAATGCAACGAGACCAGTTAGTAACGTTTTTACAGTCCTTAGCAGCGTGACTGTTCTCTTGGTACTGAAAACAACTCATTGAAAAATTCTGATACGCGTCTATTCGGAAGCGCTCATAGCCCAGAGTTATAGGGCTGTTCATTGCTACTTGTAAATTGTCCTTACTTTCAAAGACAAGCTTGTATGAGCGAGTTTGTCGAATTTTCTCGGCTTTCGTGCAATTCCTATTTGAACATAGATCGTTCGGCGTTATCACATCGGGAACATGTCTTATAATACCACAATGAGCGGGGTTCTTCAGCAGAGCATCAGTGTCTGTAGCACTGTTAAGCGCTTCAGCAAGAGACTTTGTTGCATCTTTGTCATAAAGTATCACGCGCAACTCTTTGCTAAGAGGCCTCAGGTTCACTATATGGGTGCAGCAGCAATCACCAGCAGTGCCTTCAAGATACTCCTTGCGACTGTCGGGCTTTTTGAGTCCTTTCGGAGGTTGTTTGAGAATCACAGAGTAAGAAGGTTTTGCTGTATCCGGGTTTGTTGTATTTGCACTAATAGTCGCACTAGCCTTATTTTGTGCCGGCCTGAAGAAGCTTAGGTGGTCAATAAGATTGTCCACAGTAGAATGAAGCTCACTGACCTGGCGAGACAGTGTGGCTGTAACCTCCCCTGAGAGAATGGGTACCTCGTCAGGCTCATAGATTACAAACTTGAGGAGGACTACTCTCTTCTCGTCACAAGTCGGGATGGCTCTTATCAGATCAGCAACCATGCCCTGGGGCTTAACACGATCTGTAGAACGAGTAGACATAGCGGCTAACTGCCATAATTCATCCTTTGCCTTAGACAGCATATCAGCTTTGAAATACTGTATTGCCTTCGCCACTATTTCATCATACTTGTTACCCACTTTGATTGCTCAGAAGACGAAGTTCAAAACCGGGCTATAAACCAAGTCTGGCTTCACACTACTCATTCCCCTTTCGGAATGAAATGGCCTTGGACACATTAACAAAATCAGAGGGATGTCAGTTTCAGATGCAAAATCACAGAGCCTAGTCCAATCAGGGAGGCAGGGGATGGAGCAAACAGTCATCAGAGAATACTGAAATCAGCCATTGAACAAGGGAAGTGCAAGTATCCCCTCACCTTTTCCCCACAATTTTCGGGTAACTGATTACCAGCAGGTACAATACGGCGCTTCCGGGGGGTTCCTTCCCTCTTCTGCTTGTTCCCATTAAAAAATCAGCACCTTAATATATTGGAACAAAGATGGCGCTATATGAAATTGGCGTTATAGATTGCGCTACAGTCTACTTGAGAAAAGATGGTGCTGGCGAGGATGCCCAGAGGGAAAGAACTATTCTAGGGATTGGAGAAGATCTCTCAATTAAACTTAACTATAAATCTATCTATTAGAGGGTCCAAATCAATATGAAAAATAACTTTATCCCATTAACAGCAAACAAGCAAAGTCAGGCACAGCAATTCTGGAAATAATATAGATGGCATGAGGAGAATGACGTGGAGGGGGGGGGGGATATAGCTGCCTAAAATAAATTTGACTCTTAAAAGTGGCACTTAAACTTCAGATTTCCAATCCAATGAGTATCCTCCGAAGTTTATATGACCACTGTTTCCATAAAATCTTATGTGCCCTCGGGGCATAACCTACAACCCTTACCCTGAGGACTGTGGGAGGGGGGGGGGGGGTGTTTCTCGTCCACAAAGATATAATTTCTGGATTTTTAAACTTCGTTAAACATACAAGCCTTGCCCTGAGGGCTATGAGGGGGGGGGGGGTTGGTTATTCTCAAAGACATAATTTCTGGACCTTTCAACTAAGCTGAACAAAATGGCTATCTAAAAAATTCTGACTGGATGTGTTTAGTGAAATTATTGGTGTAAGGGGGAGGCTGGATGGCCTCTAATCACTTTTGACTGTTAAAAAGGCCATTAGAACTTTTGATTACCAATCAAATGAGCCCCCTCCGAGGTTTATACGACCACCCTTCGTATAAAAAAAACCTGATATCCCCCAAGGGCATGACTTACAAACCTTGCCCTAAGGGTTGTGGAGGGAGGGGTCTCATCCCCAAAGTCATAATTTTCGGACTTTTAAACTACGGAGAACAAGATGGCTATTTCAAAATTTGATTGGATGTGTTTGGGGAAATTATTGACGTGGGGGGGCTGGTTGTCCTCCATGAGGTCTTATTGAAGTTTCTGACATTTCTTCCTATAGGAAGTGCCCTTGTCTCAAAAAATAAAAATAAATAATATATTGCACCCCACATCGCTCTTTACTTAGGCAGCCCTATCATGCTGAAATTCAGCCTATGGGCGCCCACGGCCCCTTTCTTCCCCAAAGTTGCCTGATAAAAATTTAGAGATAGCCATTCTACATCAAACAGTTCGTGATAACTGTTGGGGTTCCACCCCAGTTTCTTTTCATTTCAGATAAATGACCTATTTTCGTTTTTTTAATTATTTAATTACATTTGCTTATAGTATAATTTCAAAAGACAGGTTAAATTCCCGTTACTAAGCGATAGTGGTTTTGCAATAGGTAAGCTGTGAAGCAAGGTTATTTTTATACTTCCTGGTTGGGAGTCATTGAAAGATAAATCTAAGAGGTAAAATTGGGTTTGAACGAGGAGGTAGCTGATTGGCTGGGCCAAGTGACGGTCCACCCATACAAACAGTGCTGTAAAAATTATTATTATGTTTTTTAGTCTGCGTTCTGACCCCAGTCGGGGACATATATATTTTTGTGGTATTTGTGACCCTTTTGGAAGAATACAAGTAAGGTATTTTCTACAAACAGTGTACTATTTTCCGTAACCCAGGCAGGGTAGGAATAGAGCTGCAAGGTACCGTCATTATTATATTGACAGGGAGGGTTTTACCTCCAAGGAGAGAGTAGAGATTTTCTAGCCGTAACCCAAGGCGGGTACATTTGGCTTTAGAAAGTGGCCATTTGACCAGTCGATCGCGTTATCATACCCTGGGACAGGGTAAACTGTAAATAGGGTAGTACCAAACCCGATATTTGCAGAACCGTTGGGGTAAGAGCGGGAATCTCACTAACATTTGGGCCGACAAGGGGTTCTCTCCCCTTCGAGTAAGTGGCATAGCAACCTTTTTTGCGCCATTTTTGCCTTTAAAAGTGGTGACCCCGCACATACACCCCAATAAGTGGTGGCAGCGAGTTAAAATCCTATCAGTAAATCTGATAATAAAAGAATTCCGCGCTTTCGAAGAGACAAGTAATTTAGCCTACAAAAGTAGCCTATTGTGGTTACAGAGGCTATATATAAAAAATCGCAAAGAGAAATTTTTATCTGAGCTGTGCTTAGTCGGATAATAATAAGTAAACACGAACATTGGTGGCAGCCGGTATAACACTGGGAACTAAACACGACGAACATCTACGGTTTTGAAGAGACAAGTAATTTAGCCTACAAAAGTAGCCTATTGTGGTTACATATAAAGAGAAAAGAAAGAAATACTGAATCAATTAATACAATTATGAAGATCTATTATGGGCTATGCCTTGTGAGATCATAATTGGAAAATTTACGAATGAATATATCACGCAACTAATTAGTATTCAAAAATATAAGGCTAAAATTGCTGCGTGTCAAAACAATTTTTCGCGAGAGACCAGAAGTTAAATGATAAAAGAATTTTCCTTTAGACTGAAGAGGTAATTTGAAGTTAACGGAATTTTGAAATTATGTCGGACAGAGATGAGATTAAAAGGGCGAGTGAAGCCCATAGAAAAAGAGAGAGAGATAGAAAAGAAAGGGAGAAAGATATGAGAAAACGTATATTAAATTTCATGGAGATAGAAAGAGAGAAAGATAAACAAGAAAGAGAACGAAAGGAAGAGGCTGATAGGATAGCCAGAGAAAAAAAGGAAGAGGCTGATAGAATAGCCAGAGAACGAAAAAAGGAGAATGATAAAATAGCTAGAGAGAAAGAAGAAAGATATCACCAAGAGTTTAAAAGAACCATGATAGGCCTAATAGAAGCCCGTTGGGGAATTCCAGAAAGTGAGATTTTATCACAACTAACTTCTAGGCTGTCAGATAGCCATAATAATTTGTCTAAGAATCAATCGCGAGAAAAAGAAAATTACCAGACATTAAACACTTTTACGGGAAAACATGATACTTTGTTGACTGCGGGGGAAGGTAGACCGGCCCATAAAACAAATTGGAAGGCTGTGCCGTCAAGTCGGAAAAATGAAATACTTGATACTCGGGTTCAAAATGTTGATAATCCACAAAAAGGGGATGCGGAAGTAAAACGACAACATAATATTGAAAACAAGACGCGCGAGAATGATTTTTCGGGAAAATTTCCAGAAAATGGAAAACTGGAAAACACTTTTAATGAATATGAGACGCTAACAAGTACAGGCCAAAATGAAGCGCTGATTGTACCAGAGGATAAGGAGACGAAATTTATTGTACGCGCTTTTCAAACAGTTCGTGGTAACGAACTGTAAGTAAGGAGCGACCCGGCTTAATGGTAACCGAAACTCTAAAAAACGGAAGTTTGATACCAATAGATACATCAAAAGAATCAGATTTTAATTCTGATTTCAAATATATAAGTTTCATCAAGTTTAATTTCAACTATCAAAAGTTAAGCGCCTGAGAAAAATTTGGCTGATTTTCGAAAAAGGGGGAAAGACCCCCTAAAAGTTATAGACCTTAATGAAAATCACAGCATCATATTCAGCGTATCAGAGAACCCTACTGTAGAGGTTTCAAGCTCCTATCTACAAAAATGTGGAATTTTCCAATTTTTGCCAGAAGAAAGATCACGGATGCGTGTTTATTTGTTTTTTTTTTTCCCCAGGGGTGATCGTATCGACCCAGTGGTCCTAGAATATCTTGGGAGGCTCATTGGAACGGAAATTAAAAGTTCTAGTGTCCTTTTTAAGTGACCAAAAAAAAAATGGAGGGCAACTAGGCCCCCTCCCACGCTCATTTTTTCCAAAGTCACCCGATCAAAATTTTGAGATAGCCATTTTTGTTCAGCATGGTCGAAAATATTATAACTATGTCTTTTAGGATGACTTAATCCCTCGAAGCCCCCAGGAGGACGCCTGAAAGTTATGAACTTTACCCAATGTTAACATATAGTATTGGTTATTGGGACCCGGCTCAATGGCAACCGAAACTCTAGAAAACGGTATTTTGATACAAATAGATGCATCAAAAGAATCGGATTTTAATGCTGATTTCAAATATATAAGCTTCATCAAGTTTAATCCTACCCATCAAAAGTTACGCGCCTGAGAAAATTTGGCTGATTTTTGAAAAGAGCGGGAAAACCCCTTAAAAGTTATAGAACCTTAATGAAAATCACGCCATCATATTCTGCGTATCAGAGAACCCTACTGTAGAGGTTTCAAGCTCCTATCTACAAAAATGTGAAATTTTGCAATTTCTGCCAGAAGAAAGATCACGGGTGCGTGTTTATTTTTATTTATTTTTTTCCCAGGGGTGATCGTTTCGAACCAGTGGTCCTAGAATATCGCGGGAGGGCTCATTGGAATGGAAATTAAAAGTTCTAGTTCCCTTTTTAAGTGACCAAAAAAATGGAGGGCAACTAGGCCCCGCCCACGCTCATTGTTTTCCCAAAGTCACCTGATCAAAATTTTGAGATAGCCATTTTGTTCAGCATGTTCGAAAATATTATAAGTATGTCTTTTAGAATGACTTAATCCCCCGAATTTCCCGGTAGGAGGGCTGAAAGTTATGAACTTACCCAATGTTAACATATAGTATTGGTTATTGGGAAGTATACAGTACAGACGTTTTCAGGGGAGATTTTTCCTGGTAGTGGGGGGGGGGGGGGGGGGGGGGGGGGGGGTATGGCAGGGAAGTACGGAGGAGGAGAGGCCTCCGGGCCCGGGCCCCCCCCCCCCGAAATCTCACGATTTTTTTTCATTTTCCCATAATTTTCTGATTTTTCTCACAGAATAATGGGTTTGAAGGATTTGGCCCCCTCCCGAAACAAATTGGCCTCCCCCCGAAACAAGTTCCTGCGTACGTACCTGGGGTCGGGGGTTATGTAGGAGGATCTTTCCATGAAGGAAGTTTTCATAGGGGAAGGGACATTGCTATGAAGGGGACGCCGGACTTCCCAGCATTATTTAAAAAAAGATCAGAAATTAAATATAAAAAAACAAGTTTTTCAACTGCAACAGCAGCAACATCAAAACTTTAAACGAACAGAAAATATTACATATATGATTGGGTTCACCCCCATAGTCAATACCTCACTCTTTAAGCCAGAGATTTTTTAGTACTTTCATAAGAGCTATTTATTCTAATTAACGGCCTTTGTGATTAAGCGGCCATTTTTAAAGAATTGGAACAAAATTTGAACTTTTCGCTTAAGAGCAAGGTATTGACAAGGGGGCAAACCCCCTAATATACGTATTAAAAATATATGAATATAGAAGTTCGTTACGTAAGTTAATTCGTAAGTTACGTATATTTATTACTAATAAAAACGTTCGTAAATAAAATGAAACAAGTTTCGAGAAAGCCACTTAACCAAATAAAAGTAAATTAATATGAAAATTTTGTTTTTAATTATTCATGTACTGTGAGCCAAGATCAAAACCAGCATTTATTCAAAAGCGTTCAAAAATTAAATAAAAAAAACAAGTTTTTTTCAACTGAAAGTAAGGAGCGACATTAAAACTTAAAACGAACAGAAATTATTCCGTATATGAAAGGGGCTGTCCCCTCCTCAACGCCTTGCTCTTTACGCTAAAGTTTGACTTTCTCAAAACTCTATTTTTTTTAACAATAAAAACTTTAGCGTAAAGAGCGAGGCGTTGAGGAGGGGACAGCCCCTTTCATATACGGAATAATTTCTTTTCGTTTTAAGTTTTAATGTCACTCCTTACTTTCAGTTGAAAAAACTTGTTTTTTTTATTTAATCCTCGTAAACATAGAGAAATTTTAGTACAATATGAAAAACCAAATGTCGGAGTACAATTCCCATTTGATGATGAAATATTTGTTTCTGCGGTAAGAATAAAAAAGACTAAAAGAGAGAAGAAAGATATTAAGCGGAACTACAATAAAGAAAGACAGTCGAAGATGGACACGAAAGTCCAATTCAGATTTCATGACGATTTATTTAATGCTACTACAAAACAAAAGAAAACTAAGAGAGAGAAAAGAGATATTAAACGGAGCTGCAATGAAATTATTCAGTCAAAGATGGTGGACACTGGAGTCCAAATCAGATATAACGATGATTTATTATTTTTCGCGAATGACAAAATTGAGAGAAATAGAGACGAAAAGAGGAATGCAAAGAAGAGACAAAATTTGGAGATTCAGCCTGCAGTGGCGAAAAATAAAAAAATGTTGGATGGGCTTGGCCTTGAAAACATAAATAATAGGGAGAAAAATAAAATGTTGGATGGGCTTGGCCTTGAAAACATGGATAATAAGGGGGGAAAAAGAGTCAAAGACCCATGGGGAATAAAAGAAGATGGTTACAAAATAGAGATGAATGACCTACAACGGGTTAGGGGGAAGTTGGGAATATATGGAATGTCGAGTCGGATTGGAAAAAATTTGGAAAGGAATCTGATATTGGTTTGATCAACTCAAAAGAGGGCTTGTTCCTTTATGAGGGGGAGGAATCCCTTGGGGAAGATCCCCCTGCGGGAAGTCGCAAAAGATAGCCCTTTTCCTCAATGCACAACTGGTGGACAAGTTGTGATCCCTTTACCGAGATTTTTGCCTTTCTGATCTGGAGTCCTTGGGGGATACTCTCTCTCAGTCACTTCATACTTCACCCAAACCTTTGTCCAGTAACCCTAATCATAGTTGTTATTCTTCATAGGGACCGACAATTAATTTCGGCAAATTGTATTCAGTGGGAGATGTATCTAAGTTTCATCTTCAATTAGCATCAACGTATATTCTTCAGTTAATTATCCGAGGGGAGGGAACCCAGAAAAAAAGGCGATTCATGGTTCGAGAAAAATTTTACTTCATTTCCAGTACCCTTATCGTTTTCACAGGCCTTTGTATTTTCGGACTTAGATTATTTGAAATTATGCCAAGGGGCAAATTACTTTTTTGATTGAGATGTGGGGTTGTTTCCACAGATGGAAATTAAGAGGCTAGTGCAGCCAATTTTTTTCACGATGGCTGGCATCATCACATGTGCCAGAAAACTGATTCTCTACTCTCTCCAATGTAAATTCGTGACAGCGGGAAAATTTGTTGTTTTGAATTGTGCTGCGCACAATCATTACCTACGAAACTTGAAGACTTCAACTTGCAAAATCGAGTGCGGATGCTATGCGATTTAGACCATGGTGGTCCTAGAGTAGGGACGTGTCGAGGACGACCGATCCAGATTCCAGAGCCAAGCGGTGGAAGAGAGAAGGCAAATGGATTTTGTAAAGTTGAAGTTAAGTGTTTATGTTTGTAAGGATGGACCACGGTAGCGCGTGGGCGGTCATTTATCTTACGGGGGGAGGTGTTGGGGTTCCACCCCCCAGTTTCTTTTCATTTCAGATAAATGACCTATTTTCGTTTCTTTAATTACATTTGCTTATAGTATAATTTCAAAAGACAGGTTAAATTCCCGTTACTAAGCGATAGTGGTTTTGCAATAGGTAAGCTGTGAAGCAAGGTTATTTTTATACTTCCTGGTTGGGAGTCATTGAAAGATAAATCTAAGAGGTAAAATTGGGTTTGAATGAAGAGGTAGCTGATTGGCTGGGCCAAGTGACGGTCTACCCATACAAACAGTGCTGTAAAAATTATTATTATGTTTTTTAGTCTGCGTTCTAACCCCAGTCGGGGATATATATATTTTTGTGGTATTTGTGACCCTTTTGGAAAAATACAAGTAAGGTATTTTCTACAAACTGTGTACTATTTTCCGTAACCCAGGCAGGGTAGGAATAGAGCTACAAGGTACCGTCATTATTATATTGACAGGGAGGGTTGTTACCTCCAAGGAGAGAGTAGAGATTTTCTAGCCGTAACCCAAGGCGGGTACATTTGGCTTTAGAAAGTGGCCATTTGACCACTCGATCGCGTTATCATACCCTGGGACAGGGTATACTGTAAATAGGGTAGTACCAAACCCGATATTTGCAGAACTGTTGGGGTAAGAGCGGGAATCTCACTAACATTTGGGCCGACAAGGGGTTCTCCCCTTCGAGTAAGTGCCATAGCAACCTTTTTTGCGTCATTTTTGCCTTTAAAAGTGGTGACCCCGCACATACACCCCAATAATAACGAATTGTAAATAATTAGTGATGCAGCTCAATAGTAACCGAAACTCTAAGAAACGGAGTCTTGATAACAGTGGATATATCAAAAGAATCGAATTTCAATGCTTATTCATGCTAATAAATTTATCAATGGAGAAGGGATTTTTTTCCTAAATTATTGAAAACAGCGAAGATTCTCCCTCTCTATGAAAGTGGCACTCAAATCGATATATCGAACTGATGACCTATTTCTATTTTGCCAGTATTTTCGAAACTTTAAGAAAAAGTTATCTATGGAAGACTTTATGATCACCTAACGAGCCTGCATGCATTGTCAGTTCAGATTCCAAAAGGGCCATCGACTTCGCATGCTGTACAGCATCGTTTAAAAAATGTTAACTTAGGGTGTGTATTGTTTTAGTATTTTTATAGATTTAAAAAAAACATTTGATGCCGTTGACTTCAGTATTTTATTGGATAGATTAAGAGATTTGGGTGTAAAAGGGAGATGTTTGAATTGGTTTAGTTCGTGTTTAAAGGGTAGGTCAGTGAGGGTAAATCTAGGAGAGCAGTTTTCTAGGTTTTTCCCTCTTTCATGTGGAGTTCCTCAGGGTTCTATTTTAGGACCCCTGTTGTATTTAGTGTATGTCGATAGTAAGCGGTTCTACATTCCTGGTGCATCTATGACGTCTTTCGCCGACGATACATCACTTGTTGTGGCAGCGAAGACTCATGAAGAATTGGTCCAGAAGGCAAACAGAGCTCTGCAAGGGTTGAGTGAGTTTGTAGGCACTAGCTTACTTAGCATTAACGCGACAACGAGTAAATATATTCTATTTAATCGGACTGGTGTATCTCCAAATCTTCCCAGTGAAATAGATATAAATGGTTCTGACCAGAACCCCATTAAAGCAGGTTGAGGAAGTGCGGTACCTAGGATTCATTCTTGATCAGAACCTCAGCTGAAGACACGCTGATGTGGCTGCCTGTAAGGTAGCGCGTGGCCTTGGGATTTTAAGAAGTTTTCAACAGTTTTTACCTTCTCATGTTTTAATTCTTTTATATTACTCTTTGACTGCATCGTATTTAAATTATGGATGTATGATTTGGGCTAGTAATTTTACGTGCAATTTTAAACGAGTGCATATTCAGTAAAATAAAGCTGTGAGGTTAACTGGTAAGTATGATACAGGAGTTTTAGGTACAGAGTCAATTTTTAGGAAACTTAGGATTTTGAATGTTGCTCAAATTAGATATTTTCAATTGGTATTCTTATGTTTCAGAGTTTGAACGGTTTTGCGCCTGATGTTTTTAATAATTTGTTTCGTTTTAATTCATTTTATCACGGATATGCTACGAGAAATGCTGAAGACTTGGTAAGTGCGCCAAGAATTACGGTTCGTTCTAGCCATGTGGCAAAGCACACGGGTCCGGTGGTCTGGAATACCTTTCCAGACTCAATTCGGGAAGCGGAAAGTGTGCTGCAATTTAAAAACTGATTAAAGAAGCATCTCCTTCCGGGCAGTTGGTGAGTGTGGGACAGGATTGCGAGAGAGGACAATTTAGGTATTTTCCTGTTAGAATATTTTTTTTTAATTTATTGCTCTGTACTTATTATTATGCATCTCTAATTTTTTTGTTCATTATTTGTGTTTATTTCAGTGATGATTTGGTTAGCTGTATAATTTAGTTATTGTGTACTGGTTGCGTGTTTCAAGTATATTTGTGATTTGTTTGTAACCGGTCTTCAGGCCGGCATGAATTATATTTAATAAAGATGTTGAATCCAAAAAAAATTTCAAAATATACAAAATTCATCAAGTTTTATGTTAACCATCAAAAGTTACAAGCCTGATATAATTTGGCCAATTTTTGAAAAAAGTGGTATAAAACCAATAAAACATTAGGCGATCTTAATGAAAACACTCGATCAGATTTAGCTTATCAGAGAACCCTACTTTAGAGGTTTCAAGCTCCTATAAGCAAAAATGTGGAGTTTTGTCTTTTTTGCCAGAAGAAAGATCACGCATGAGTGTTTTGTTTTCTCATGGGTGAATGTATCAACCCAGCGATCATAAAATATCGGGAGAGGACTCATTCGATCGGAAATTACAAGTTCTAGTACCTTTTTTAGGTGACCAAAAATACTGGAAGGCAGGTAGCACCCCTCCCAAACCCCTTTTTCCTCTGGGTTGCCCGATCACAATTTTAAGATAGCCATTTTGTTCAACATAGTAGAAAGATTTAATAACTATGGATGACTTGCCCCCCCCCCAAAGTCCGACAGAAAGGGCTGCGAACTATGAACTTTGGTCGTTGCTTACAAATAGTATTGGTTATTGGGATATAGACATTTTTCAGGGGGAGGGGGATTTTTCTAGGGGGGGGGGGTACGTGAGAGGGTCTTACCATGGAAAAAATTTCGTGTGTAACGGAATCTTACAAGGAAGGGAAGCAGATTTCCCGGCAGTATTTAAAAAAAAAGATCAAAAATTAAATATAAAAAACAAACAAGTTTTTCTAATTGAAAATAAGAGGTAACATTAAAACTAAAAACGAACAGACTCTCTTGAGGATTTTTTGGTACATTTAAACTCTTTTGATTCGAATGTCCAAATCACAATGGAACTAGAAGAATCAAGAAAGCTGCCTTTCTTGGATGTTTTGATTATAAAAAATACTCCTAGCCTTGAATTTTCTATATACAGGAAGCCGACCCATAACGATCGGTATCTGCACTTCTCGTCAAATCACCCTCCTTGTATTAAAAAAAAATAATCTCTTTAGTCGACTGAGTTTTAAAAAAACTTGCTCACTTAATCACGTAAATTCTGAATTAAATTATATCAAAGATATTCTTTTCTGCAATGGCTACCCAATAAACCTTATTGAAAATATCATAGATAGACGATTAAAAAAGATAAAACAAGAAAATAGAGAGCTCGTCCCCCTTGGTTCAGTTGTTCCAGCAATTGAGAAAAAACTTTCACCACTCTACCATACATTTCAAAACTTAGTGATAAACTTGGAAAATTTTCAAAATAAACACAATCTCTCTGTTTCTTTCAAAAGTGAACAAAAAGTTGAACATTTTTTCAACTCAGGAAAAGATAAAACTGACCATGTACTCGGTAGTGGTGTCTACAGAGTCCCGTGTTCCTGTGGGAAATTTTACATTGGTAGGGCCCATCTTGGTGACAACAACTTGGTGAACGTTTGCATGAACACAAAATTTTAATAGATAAGTCCCTGAGATTGAAAAAAAAAATGACAACTTTGATTCCACCTTGGCCCAGCATATTTTCGAAAATCCTACACATTTTGTTCTTTCTGAGGAGGCAACCTTAATATCTCCTGTAATGGCCTACCGCAATCTTTTAAAGAGGTAATTGAGATAAAAAAATAATATATAAACAGAAATTTGGCTATAAATAGACACCGGAGACATTTCATTAAGCCCAATTTATAACAATTTAATACTAAAAGACTCAATTGACATTTGCACTAAGTCAAATTTAAGAGAACCTATTTGCATACCTAATGAAAACCGAATTTGCAGACAAGCAAAAAGTATCGCGAGGCAAAACATTCTTCCTCAATCTCTTTGGTAAATATTGTCTTTCATTGGTTTCGGCTTGGTCTTTCATTCAGTGTCTGTTCGTATCTGGTACAGTTAACTCTAAAAGGTTAGATTTTTTTTTCTTCTTTTTTTTAGCACTGAGGACTTGGCGGAGGTCCTTGTTAAAATATTTGCTTGTTTTTCGTCTTCCTGTTTTTGCCACTGGCTACAAAATCCTCGTTTTCTCACCCTTTTTGGGTTTTATTTTTCATTTATTATTTCCTTTCCTCTCTTGGCTTCGTATGTCGTTTTAAGTTCAAATGTTGCTCCTTAGTTTTAGTTGAAAAATTTTTTTATCTAATCCATTTGCAAGGATAAGATTGCCGAATAGCGATTTTCATCGCTAAATCTTTTACTCAAAAAGGAATATAGTTTCAATATTTGACTTTCTACATACAAAAGAAGCCTACTATCTGGCTTGAACCCGTGCAAATCGGATGCTGTATCATCTGGTCTAACCAGTCTTGTTAGCTGATTTAGCACAGCTTACTATGAACGTACACGATCATATACGTCTTATAAAAAAAATTAGGAAAACCTGAGAACTCAGATTCTAATGCAAAAATATATTCGGTGCAGGTATGCATTTTTAACACTTAGGCGGCTAAAACTTTAAAAATAAACGTGTGCGAAAAATCCGAAAAAATGGCCGAAAAAATATACCATCTTACAAATCTAGAAACTGCAGCTTTCATAATTGTTGCAGCAAGGGAGAATGTTGATGGATATATTGAATTGGATCAAACCACAGTATCTGTATCCAGGCTATGAAAGAATTGTATTTACAATATCTTAGGAACGGGCAAGGGTTTTAAAATTGAAAATTTCAGGACCCACTGCTACTGCAACTGCTACTGTGACCGTAACTACACCGACTTACGACTGGTTCTAAAATTATTTGCAACGGCGACTAACGACTGTAACTACTCACGACATTGATTACAACTAATTGAGACCGACTACTCAAGACCGATTGGAAGAATCGGCTTATTATGATTCCAAATATATAAGTCCCATTATGTCTAAATCTTACCCATCAATGGCTAGAAGCCTGAGAACATTTGCATGATTTTCAACAAAAAGAGGGGAACACCCCCTAAAAGTAATGGAATCAAAATGAAAATCACACACCGATTCAGAGCATATTTTCAGCATAATTTTGTATTTTTTGCCTGAAGAAAGTTATGGATGCGTATTTATTTGTTTGTTCGTTTTTCTTTCTTTTTTTCCAGGGGTGATCGTATCAACCTAGTGGTCCTAGAATATCAGAAGAGGACTCAATCGAACGAAAACTGAAAGTACTAGTGCCCTTTTTAAGTGAACAAAAAGATTGGCGGGCAAACTAGGCACCCTCCCACGCCACTTTTTTCTCAAAATGGCCTGATCAAAATATTAAGATAACCATTTTGTTCAGTATAGTTGAAAGGTCGAATAACTATGTCTTTTGAGATAACACGGCTCCCCCATGGCCCCTGGGTTGAAGTTATAGAATTTGCCCATTGTCTACGTATAGCAATTGTTATTGGGAAGTATCCATACATTTTTCGGGTGGGGAGGGGGCAAATTTTCTGCTGGGGGATTTTACACGGGGATAATTTTCCATGGAGAGGGAAGCTTCTAAGGTGTGATTTCTTCCAGTGAAATTTTACACTCAAGGAATTCGCCAGAATTCCTATTAGAAATTCTTCTTATGCCTTGCTTTCTCTTTGCCGACACAATTTTTAAGCGTGAAGATGTTAAGGGTAATTGTCCGTGGTACATTTTCACCAAGATTGAAAAGGAGATATCAGTGCGAAGGAGGGATTTTTCCGTAGAGGTGGAGCCAGATTTCCTGGTTTTATTTATTTTTTAATCTGAAATTAAATTTAAAAAAAACAGTTTTTTTCAACTGAAAGTAAGGAGCAACATTCGAACTTAAAACAAAAAGGAATTATTAAGTATATGAGGGGTGTTGTCCCCTCCTCAATACCTCGCTATTTACGCTAAAGTTCGAATTTTGTCCCAATCCTTCAAGAAGGACTCCTGAAACACAAGGTCCGTTTAATTAGAGCAATACGATACTTTTTTTTAAGTACTACAAAACGTTAGCGTAAAGAGGGAGGTGTTGAGGGGGAGGCAACCCCCTCATATACGTAATAATTTCTATTCGTTGTAAGTTTTAATGTTGCTCCTTACTTTCAATTGCAAAAACTTCAATTTAGTATATTAACAAGACCAAGCGAAAAAATTGAATGGATTGCAGCAGCTGACAGATTAAATTCTTTAAAAAATTTCTGGGACGGGGCCATAATGCCAAAAAATTATGCAGGGCCAAAAATCCCTTTTTCCGACAAAAAAAGAGAAATTAATAGAGAAATTTATAGTCAGGGGAATTACATTTTCACGAGTCCACTTTAATCTTAATTTTTGAAAGCTCTAATTTATCAACATTGCAACCTTAAAGTAAAACTATCTAGCGAATCTCTTTTATATATATTTAATGATAAGGTAAAGAATTGGCTTCCAAATAAACTTACTTCGATGTTTTGAAAGAAATCATTTAAGTCAAATAAATGAAATTTTCCAGAATCAGCTCAACTAACAAATCTTGAAACTCTCTGAAAGGTTTATCACCTATATAGACTATCCACCTTAAAAATTGACCTTAAATTAGAAGTAGTGCCTTTGTAAAATTACTTCTTTTTTTATTTGACCTTTAACTTTTGCCTCGGCTTGTCTTTTGTCATTATCAAAGACATATCACCGAACCTTTGTTTCTTTCAATTGTTCAGATTGTGAGACAAAACTTTCTTCTTTTGCCTCGGCTTGTCTTTTGTCATTATGTATAACATATCGCCGAACCTTTGTTTCTTTGAATTGTTCAGGTGGTGGGACAAAAACTTCTTTTCCTTCCAACGATTTATCTAGTCTAGGTTTTTGATTTTCAAAGGTATGGTGGGCATTGATGACCTTATCCATGTCAAAATCCAAAACCCAATCATCATCGCTATCATTTTAAATTTGTTTTATTCGTTTTACCTCGACTTGTCTTTCGTCATTACGAAATAGCCTACACATCGTCAAACCTTTGTTGTTGTTCTTTAACAAAGCTATGGTAGGCACTTATGACCTTATCCATGTCAAAATCCCAAAGATAATTATCATTGCTATCATTTTCAACTTTGACAAGTTTTTATTCTCGCTGTCCAGGTTGATTTTTCATTGACTAGCTCACATGTTCGGTGTCGCATGGCTTTTAGCCGCGTGTGCCTTTGTTCTTCATTTTCCTTTTTGACTTCCTCCTACGCTCGGCGTCGCATGTCTTCCAACCGTGTGTCTTTCCTTTCTATTTTTGAAATGCGGCCGCTGTTCTTCTAACCGCGTGTGTATTTGTTCTTCGTTTTCAACTCGCTCACATGCTCAGCGTCGGCTGTCTTCTAACCACGTGTGTCTTTGCTCTTTTTCATTTTGACACGCTGTAATTGTTATTTTTCACATATCTTCTAACCACTCGCGTCTTTGCTCTTCATTTTCATTTTTGACACGTTTTTGGATTTTGATTTTTTCTGACAATTTAGCAATGGCCTTTGCTTTAGCTGCCCGTATTGATGTTGTGTCGCAATTGATGGTCCAGGTTTTCGATTTTTCACATATTATCACGTTTGATAGTTCAGGTGCTGGTTCCAAAGAATGATTATTTATAGTAATTGCAACTGCAAATTTTCGTTTTTTGGACCTTCCAACAGACACTATATTATATAAATAACTGATGTGTTGGAAACTCAAAAATCTCACTTATGCTATGCATAACATCATATAAGAAAATGCTTATATGATGTCATAAGAAATATATTTTTATGATGTAATAACATAGTGCAGAACGTGCCCTAGCCAACTCAGCCTGTCTCTCATTATAGCCCTAGAAAGCGGGATTGGACCACACTTTTCTTACAGCCTTATGTTTGAAATACGGTCAGTCAGTCAGGTACCCAAATCAATTCATAGACAATTTCTTTTGAAAACATCTAGCAAATATTCCTTCGTTTTTTTGTTGTTTTTTTTTTTTTTTTTTTTTTTTTGGCGCCCGTTCTTCAGAACCATATCTGACCACTGTCATCACTGTAGCTTCCAATATTCTAATCTTGATTCGCAGACTTCTTTAAGACTTATCTCTCTACCTTTCCTGAAACCGCACTCTTAAAACTTTGTCAACAGCATCTCTAAATCTAGAAAGTATCATTATACTAAGTAATTTGCTACCTACAGAAACCAGGATAATGCCTCTATAATTACAAAATTCACTCTTATCACCTTTCTTATTCAGGAGTTTAATTAGGGTTTTCTTAAAATCGTTAGGTACTTCCTCTTTTCCAAAAACCATATGCATAATCTTCAGCAATTTATTTCTGACCTCAAAGCCCCCATACTTAAGAAACTCATTTGCTACACTGTCAGCAGCTGAGGCTTTATTATTTTTTAGTCCTTTTAAAAACTGTCACTATTTCTTCCTCGCAAAACAAATGTTTCCTTCACATCCAAGGTATCACCAACTTTTTCATTTTCCTCTATATCTTTTTCTTTAACTCTATCTCAGTTTAGCACATTCTCAAAATTTTCTGCCTATTTTTTCTTTAACTCTTTCCTTATCATTAATTGTGATTAGTTTCCTATCTTTAACGGGGACAAGTACAGATTGACTACTCTCTCTCATTTATTAACGTACTAGGACAATATTTTACTATTATGCCGCCTAGAAACATATTCCAGATCTTCGACAAATTTAGCCATTGTCTCCACTTCACACCTTTTCAGTTCATATTTTAATGCTTCCTCACTTTCTCTGCATACCTCTTGTTTTTCATATGATCTATCACTCAGATAATTCTTGCACAAGCCTCTTCTCCTCTCTGTTAAACATAATGCATTTTCACTAACATTCCTAGGTACGTTCCTAACTTACTTCCCTAAAAGTCCACCATCAGTAACTTAACAAGTTATTTCCTAAAATTATTCACCTATCTCCAACACAGTCAAATTTTAAACTCTGCAGTTTAGTTTTCAACTTATCCTGGAAATTTTCACTCAAATTTTCATCCTGGATTCTACCAACGGCATAGCTTCCTGGGAGATAGTTACCCTTCCGAAATCTCAGCTTTAGATTAACCCTGGACACTACAAATTGTGATCTTTACTTTTTTAACATCAGTAACAGCACTCCTATATACCCTAGTTTCTTGTGTTGATCGTATCAGTCTTCAGTTTACAATAGCATAATCAATGAGGTTAGCTGTCTTACCATCATGTAAATAGCATGTGACTTTATTGGCCGCCTTTTATAATTCTTAGTCATATAAGAAACTAGAATACATATCAAGTCCATGGAAACTGTAAAGTTCTTTCTTGAATAAATGCACATCTTGGCTAATTACGATTCATGAAGGCAGACTATTCATCTTGCTGATGACTCAGTTAGAGATTGCCTATCTTACGGTATCCTTGAAGAAGCGTTTACCCTGCAGTTTAAACTCATGGCCCAGTCGACTTGACGTACTGAGCTGTAGAATGTTGGTGGGAACAACATTAGCATAAAATGTTTCTTTGCAGATGTTGCAAGTTTTAATCAAGTTGCCACGTCAAAAATGTAAACCAAAGCTGGTACTTGAAGCCTCCAGAACCATTCTTCACAAGAGAGGTGCAATAAAATTTAGTGGAATTTTTTCATTATGTGTTGTACGCGTTCAACTGAGTCGATGCCCTTATCGTACAAAATGCGGATGGCACAATGTCCATACTCCAGGACTGGCCTAACCAAGGTCTTGTAAAGCATACAGAGCATTTCTACATCGAAAACTTTAACTATCTAGGGAGTATTTCAAACTATCGTTTAGGCCATCTTAATAATTGCCTCTTAGTGGTTTGAAAAACTCTGCTGAGCCCCAAAGATTATTTCTAAGCTATTCTCTTTAAGACAAGGTGTTAGTTTCTTCAAGGAGCTTACAAGCTGGTTTTTTTTTTTGGGGGGGGGGGGGGGCTGTTTGTAAATGGTAGCACCTCTCATCTTTCTCCAGGTCTTTCTGAAGAATGCTCTAATCTTCCAGGTGGTATAGTAGACTAGCAATAGCTTGGTATCATCAGCTTATAAGAAGATGCTGGAATAGATATTATTTACACGATCTTTTATGTAGATGATGAAAGGAGACTGATTACATCACTTTTGAATTTAGTGTTTTCACCATACTAGCTAAAAGAAATTCAATCATATTGGTCAGCTATGAGAGATTTAGGTACCTTTCATAGTACTGAGGTCAGACTAATTGGTCTATAATTGCTAGGAGTTTTCTTGTAACCACTTTTAAGTAGGAGGAAATTACAGCCTTTTCCAACACAAATGGCAGTTGCACAAACTCAAGGGACCTTCAGTAAACATAGGTAATTGGCTCTACTGTCTTGAGCTAACTCTTTTATCGTCCGTGAATACATACAACTGGGAACAGAAGATTTGTTGGATCCAGATTTTTCTGCTAATTGAGCAGATTTGACGACGTTATGCTTATGCTAAGGAGATTGTCGTGTCTAATCCAGCTTTTGGGAATTTTAAATTGCAGCAGCTGTAATTCGGCTCACTGGTAAAAACAGAAGCAAACTGATTATTAACTAAATTTTCTTTATGCGCAGGATCATCCTATCTTGAGTAAACTGGGGTCTTGAGAGTTGAGATTGTAACAAAAGTTTTTTCCTTTACTAAATTTATATGATATAAAAAGTCGGATTACTAATCGAACTTTGTTTCAAAATGTCTTAAATGCAATCTCTGTATCCCCAGTGATACTGCAATAATGCTCCTCCTAGGCCTTCTGTTTACCTCTTATCAAGTTTAGAAAAAGCAAAAATATACCAGGACCTTTATCCTTCTTCTTCAATGGTATAGAGCTCTCCAGGTGAACCATTACGGAAAAGAATTTTGGAGAAAGATCGTTGATTTCTTTTGTCTCCTGAAATTCTTCCATCTAGTTGGGGTCACCAAGTTCAATTTTCATTCGGCTGAAGTCAGCTTTAATGTAGTTGCGTGGTGCTGTGGCCACCAAATATTGATGTTAGCTTTGCTATCAATCAATTCATATCTTAGTATAGTGGGACCAACCTTTAACCCATTAAGGTGAAGATTAATTCTTTGAATCGTTCATATCTTGAAAACAACTAGGATCTTAGAATTTATACTTTAAAACAAACAAGAGTAGAACGTGCACAGCCCCTAAATTGCGTTTAACGTTTGAAAAAGACTATTAATTATATAAATCCAATTTTCTCGGAATTACAAGACATTTGTGATTAGAAAACACTTGTCATAGTTAAGCATCATCCACATTTTTCAGTTTTTACGAATTTAACGTTCTGTTCCCCCTCTCGTTTTCTCTTAAATTACAATTCCTGCACAAATGACTCTTGCAAAGGTAATCCATCGATACAACATGGTTGATAACCGTATACAGGGCACTTATTTACAACAATGTTATTCCATGAAATGAGTTTTGATTAGTCAGCTACTTAGGATGTTACATGGCTTTCAGCATGCACTGGATTCTAGAACTATTATAGCAAGCGAGTACTTTTTCTAAAATCAAAAATCCAGATGTTATAATGTACTTCATACTGGATATAGTTAGGTTGGCAAGGATTAGCTATGGATGCTAACCGACATAGGGACATATGCATCCTCATTATTGCAAAAGTTCTAACAGCCGTAATTAATGTTCTGTTGTTTTTTTTTTTACAAAAACAACGGTGTTTCACACTCCAATAACTCAAGACTTTGAGTTAAGTTATGTAACATCTCTCGGGCGACACAGTGTGATTGATCTCTGCTTTGTAGTATCGAAACCGGACTTTGGCCTCAGCTGCCAGAATCCAACTTTATGTCAGTTAATGGAAAAGCCAGCTCAGCAGCCAAAAAATGAAATTTCTGCATGAACAATTAATTACATCGAAAATAAAATCAAAAAATTCCTCCTAGAAAGCCTTTTACGCTTGATCAGAGCTAAAATCTCTATATCCATTCCACATTTTTGACTTGTGTATTTATGATTGTGATGATTTTAGACGATGATTATGATGGTTTTAGTAATTTTTACGTTTGTCTAAAGGGAAAAAACTTGCTAAAGCATGACAAGGCATTATAGTGGTAGTTTTTTTTACGTAGTATGAAATAACGTAACGTAGTATGAACACCGCTTAAAACTCTGTATAGTTTCTTTTCTCTTATGTCGATTTCTATCACACCAGAGTCATTGAACATTAAAAACTTTGATCATGACTAATAAGAAAGGTAGAAAAATTAAAAATAAGTTTTACTAACAGAAATGAAAAACTCGCTTCTTAGACACACGCAAAATGTTTTAGGTTCCCGTAATTATTTAGCACCTTGGTATTCCTCTCTAGAAGCACTAAAATATTTCGTTATGAGATTGTTTTTCCAAAAAAAATTTTTTGGGGGTAATTTATAAACAAGATGAAAGTCCTCCCCCTTAGACATTGATCTTAGACAGTTGGGGAATCTCAAATGCACGTCAACCTCTCATTACTTGATCCATCTTGTTGATACCATGGGTAAATTACTTGAAAACCTATCACTTGGCTTAATCTGATTTCTATTGATCTTCAAAAAGCTTTCGATTTGATTAACCACAATTTACTCATAGATAAACTTATAAAGGAATTCCACATTGAAACTGTCCTTGTTAAGCTCGTTGCCTCTTTTCTCTCTAATAGATCTCAAGCAGTTAAATATCTAAAATTGTTTCTCAGATCACATCTCCCATATTTAATGGCATTCCTCAGGGGACTATTCTAGGCCCTCTGCTTTTTTCTCCTATGATTAACAGCCTTTCAACCCTTTATGACAATAGGTGGAAATTTTTGTCGATGACTTGACAGTTTTAGACATATGTCATAAAAACATGTTTAGCAACCCCATGGGCATACTCCAAGATATTGCCTGTGAGGCCTCTTCCCTTGACATGACAGTTAACCCTTCTAAATCCGCAATAGTCTCAGTATGTTTCCTTAAATCCCCTCCCCTTTTTCTTGCTCCTATTCCTCCTGAAACCTCTGTCACATCTCTTTAACTCCTTGGTGTTACAATTTCTTCCAAATTGAAATGGGATACCCAGATAAATAATATCCTACGACAAGCAAACTCCTCGCTTTACCTCCTTAAACTTTTAAATAAATTTAGTTGCCCCCAATCACACTTACTACAAGTATACATTTCTTTTGTGCGTCCCATTAGAGTATGCTTGTCCTGTGTGGCACCCTGGCCTCTCAACTGAAGCAACACAAAAAATTGAAAGTGTCCAAAAGAGAGCTCTAAGAATTATTTTTAAAGAGAGCAAGATACCATATTTGTATTTGTTCAATATTTCAAAACTAGAGACCCTCGAGAGACGAAGAAATAATTTGTGCATCCATTTTGCAAAAAATGCCATAAAAAACCCTCGGACGGCAAGTATTTTCCCAAACGTCACTCCCCATCCAGATTACGGCCGCCTCGAGCTGTTTCTGAGCCCATCCCTGTTTTGTCCCCCATTCGCTGCGTTACTTCGAGATACGAAAAGAACTTTTGTCCCCTTTATTACAGAAAAAAATGAATAAAAAATGCCTCAATAGTTTCTTTTTTTCCCCTCTTTTTGTCCCCCCCCCCCTTCTTGACCATTTTTTATTTTAAAAATTGACTTACTGTAGTTGGATTATTGACACTTTTCTTAGTGTCCCTTTTAATTTATATGCATTTATGTCTCGCTCTTTTTTTTATATTCGCTTATTCCCCCCCCCCTTCCTTTTTTTTATGTCCGTTCTAATTCTTTTTTCCGATCGTATTTGTGTAAGTTTAGTTGGACCAGTTTTTATCTTTTTAACGTTTTGATTGACTTTTTACAGTTTTAATTATTGACTGTTAAATGATTGTTCATAATGATTTTTCTATTTCGTTGTTGTTGTTTTTGCATTTTTGCCAGTTTTTAGTTTGCAACCATTTATAATGTCGACTCCGAAGTCCGAATTCGGCCCCTTTGTGGCTTGTGATAGTGATCTTTTGAAATAAATATCTTATCTAAGCAAAAAAAATAAAAGTTAAAAGCTGCTTTGATCAATTCCTATTATGCCTCTGAAAATCTAAAAATTTAATAGCGAAATTAATCAATTTTTTTTTTTTTCGACTCAGTTATTCTAATTTAATTAAAACTGAACTAAAAAAACACTGTTTCACAGAAACGTTCGAACATTAATAAAAAGCATAAAATGGTGGTAAAAGTCAAAGCAAGTGATTACAAAAAATCCTTTGGGTCCTTGTTAGTTTCATCATAGTCCCCAAACGCGTTTCATAAACGTTTTCATCAATACTTCTACTACTAAACAACTCCCCTTTACATCCTCCCAGGAAGTTCCTATTCCCTTTAAATCTTTCTCTATGACATCCTCCCGCCCCAGAAGAGAACGACCTGCTTCCCGTCTAGCCCTAGACGGTTGGCCAAAAAGGACAATCTTCGGTAACCTGTCATCCTTCATCCGCAAAATGTGCCCTAACCCTTTCAACTTTTCTTTCATTATAGCCCTAAAAAGCGGGATTGAACCAAATTTTTCGTACAGCCTATAGTTTGAAATACGATCAGTCAGCCAGGTACCAAGAAAAATCTGTAGGCATTCTCTCTGGAAAACATCTAGTAAATCTTCATCCACTTTTAGGAGCCCATGCTTCAGATCCATGTTTGCCCACTGTCATCACTGTCCCTTCCAATATTCTAATCCTGGTTTGCAAACTTATCTTCCAATTCTTCTAAACTTTTTTAACTGAAAAAAAACATCCTGCGAGCCATGGCTATTTTACTCTTAACATATTCACTGCTCCCACCGTATTTACTAATAATACTACCAAGGTAAGTGAAGCTGCCCACCTGATCAATCTTTCTGTTACCCAACGTCACCTTTTAATCTTCACTTATTCCTAGCCTTAGTGACTTAGTCTTCTTAACATAAGTTTTCAAACCTATAATAGCATCCTGAAATCGCAAAACCTCTAAAAGTTCATTCATTTTGCTCACGCTTTCATCTAGGATGCTTAAATCATCAGCATAAAATAAGACCAGGAGATTTTGTCCTCCCTATTTGATTCCGTGGTCTCCCATTATCTTTCTTGTGCTCATTAAGACAAAGCCCATCAAGATGATCCATACAAAGGTGGATAAAAACAACCCAGCTTAACTCCTGATTTAATACAAGACCAGCTGCTAACCTCATTTCGTACCTTAACCGGAGCAGTGTTATTCTCGTACATAGCACTAATCACTTCAATGTATTTGTCTGGTATACCATACAAGGATAAGACCTTGCTAAAGCTCTTTTATCAACAGAATAGAACGATTGCTCATAATCTATAAAACTGAGGACCAAAGGTGTTTGACAACTCAGGCACTTCCTCTATATCTTTCCCTGCAACTCTATCTCGGTTTAGCACATTCTCAAAATGTTCCGCCCATCTCTATTTAAATTTTTCCTTATCACTAATTGTGGCCCCATTCCTATCTTTAACTGGGACAGGTCTGGATTTACTACTCCCTCTCAATTTATTAACATGATACACAATATTTTACTATTATGCGGTCTAGCTACATCTTCCGATCTTCGGCAATTTTATCCATGGCCTCCACTTCACACCTCCTTAGTTCATATTTTAATGCTTTCTCCACTTTCTTTACATTCCTTTTGTTTTCATATGATTTATCACTCAGAAAATTCTTGTACAAACCCCTTCTCCTCACTATTAAAACATAAAGTTTTTTCGCTAATATTCTTAGCTGCAGTCTTAACTTTCTTCCCTAAGGCACCATCAGCAGCTTCACAAATTATTTTTCTAAAATTATTCCAACCATCTTCCACATTGTCAAACTTTAAACTCTCAAGTTTAGTATTCAACTGTTCAATAATCTTAAACTTTACAAGAAAACATATTCGAAATCCTAACACTAAGAGCTAACTTTTAAAAATATTTATCAGAAACAAACCTGTAATTCAGGAATTCCTGTTGGGAGGCATCATAGTAAAAGGGTAATAAGTAGATTTGCATGTTTTCGTAAAATCATATAGGCTCTTCCACACAACTCTTGGAACCTAAAAAGAGAGTCCAAACTATTATATTTTAATAAAAGCGAAGTATATCAGATGACAGGCATAGATAATTTTTCTTTTTTTAACGAAGTGTATACTCTTTTGCAAGGATTGGTTATTTAAGATTGTTTTGCCCCCGCCTCTCAAACTGAATTCAAAGTCCCCCAGCCCTAACTAAAAAAAAAGATAAAAAAAAAACAACTGTCTCCCCCTAACCCAAAAACTCTAAAGAAAAAAAACAATAAAAAAAAAAAAAAAGAAAAAAAAAAAAAAAAAAAAAAAAACAAAAAAAAAAAACCTTTCAATACACATTCCCCAGCAGTAAAACAAAGCAGGGTAAAATTTCCGAGTTATGAATTCAGGAATACTTACATACAAAGAAAAAAAAAAAAAAAAGACTTTCTCCTCCCATTAGCGAATTATTTACCAATATGCAGGACTAAAAATAGTTTAATGTCGGTTGTTTCTTCACATATCTGATTCTTTCCAAAAATACAAAAAGAATCGTAACGGTCAGTTCAAGTCCATGGGCTCGAGATATTTGCATGTATGAATTCGTTCATTCTTTTCTTTCTGCTTTTCCCATTGTACAGTGAGGAAAGTGACTTTATACAACGGTTAGGCACTTACGCGGAATTACATTTTCGAGAGAGAGGGGGGCGGTCAAACTAATTTTTATAATGATAATGAATGACCAAGCAGGTATAGTAAAATACTAATGAATGGGCGAATAAATGAGATTTATTCCTTTAAAGTAAATTATTGCTTTTAAAGTAAAATATTATTGCTTTTAAAGTAAAAAGCCGAGCAATTACAATAGAGAGAGAGGAGGAAGAAATAATAGAATGTCACATAATACACAAACAACCAAAAAAAGATCAGTAAATAAAGTACACAAAGCAAATTAAAACAACAAGAAGAAACTTTAAGAATATAGCATGTAAAAATAATGGTCCGTACTGCGCAAAGTTCCAAACATATCCCACCTTAAAATAGCCGCAGTAATAAGGCCAATTGCACCAAACTTTGATGGTGCTCCGGAGTGACATGCCCAAGATGGGAGATCTGGAAGCCAATGCGCCTACCACAAGATCAAGAAGAGAGAAGAAAAATGCCGTTACTTTCGAGGATTATCCGTATTTTTGAGTAATCCTCGAACTTGTCCCTTGCAACTCAAAAATCCCTTACATTATGTAGGCTTAATAATGCGTTTTGAAACGCCAAGTTAAAACTCGCAGTTAGTAAATAAGTAACCTCAGCAGTCTCAAACGCTGTCTATGTTCAAACCCAGAAAAGGTGTCTGATACAAAAACTGTCTGATTGTCTAATAGCAATCGTGTATCAAACGAAGCAATGAGGAATTAGCATCTGTTGCGAAGAATACAGATCAATGGTAGTTTCACTACTTTATTTCTAGTCTTATGTTTAGAGCCATTTTAGCTAGAATTAGTTTTAAAAAAAGATCTAATATCCAAATGATTATGATAGAATTTGGATGTTTACATTGGATGTCAGTAACAGGTAAGGTATCAGTAACAGATAACGAAACGGATGACGGACGACCGTTTCCCAACTTTAGTAATTTTTGGGAATCCAACTTCAACCAAACGAAAAGCAGGACGTCAAACACTAATTTTTTTTAAACGCTAATAATTAAAGTTTTTTTTTCGATGATCAAAGATAGAACGCAGTGATACAAAAGCAATGGGATAAAAAAAACTATTTTTTTTTTGTAATACAAGGTTTAAAAAGTTCAGTGACTTGTTTATTAGTATTTGATTTAAACAACCCGTATCTTTAACAAAATTTTGTTTATTTAACTAACAAT
>JAPEVW010000043.1:1168002-1268002 GCA_027921565.1 Artemia sinica
AGTACTCCAGGGTTGCATCTTATCACCACATCTCTTCAACCTCTTTCTAAATGCCGTTCTGTCGATGATGCAGTCGGAATATGGCGCAATAATAGGAGGGGTGCTAATAGAGAATCTTGCCTACGCTGATGATATTGATGAGCTAGCCAACTCTACACAAGAATTGGCAGGCACAAGCTGATAAACTCTACGATACCACAAAGCCGATCGGGATGGAGATCAATGCCAGCAAGACCAAAGTCATGGTAACTAGGAGACGTGAACTAGACAACCCGTCCATTATCACCATAGGCGGGAGACAGGTTGAAATGGTTGACCACTTCCTGTACCTTGGTAGCCTACTCTCCTCAGATAATTGCCATAGCTCTGATGTGAAACGTCGACTTGCACTTGCTAGCTCTAGCTTCCGAAGACTAGCCAACCTCTGGAAAAGTATCCACCTATCCAACAAACTCAAAATGCGCCTATTCAACAGTTTAGTAATCCCAATAGTTATTTATGGATGTGAAACATGGACTCTGAAAACTGAAGACGAAATAAAACTTCTAGCTTTTGAGGTGAGATGCCTCCGTCGCATTTCTAGAATCAAATACACTGACCGAATCACTAATGTGGAAGTACGTCAAAGGCTATAGTCCACTGAAACCATACTCAGTAAAATTAAGAAGCAACAACTGCGCTGGTTCGGCCACGTCAAGCGAATGGAGCAGAGCCACCTTCTGCTCCATTCGCTTATATATATATATATATATATATATATATATATATATATATATATATATATATATATATAATATATATATAATATATATAGATATATAGTATATATATATATATTATATATCGATAATTAGTATATATATATATATATATATATATATATATATATATATATATATATATATATATATATATATATATATATATATATATATATATATATATATATATATATATATATATATATATATATATATATATATATATATATATATATATATATATATATATATTATATATATATATATATATATATATTATATATATATATATATATATATATATAATATATATATATATATATATATATATATATATATATATATATATATATATATATATATATATATATATATATATATAATATATATATATATATATATATATATATATATATATATATATATATATATATATATATATATATATCTAAATATATATATCTCCCTCTCTGAAAAATATAATATGTATATAACAATTGTAAACAATAGTTGTACAGTTCAGCAGGGAATGTACCAAAGTTTCCAAACTATTGTATTGCTCCGTCTGCTTTGTTATGAGGATGAACACTACATGACAGAACTTTTGTCTGGAGTTTGATGATATACTTTTGGGTAATGCTGCATCACCGAGAACTTTGCACTGATGACAAACACTCTTGATAAACTTGAACTTGATGCAGCGCTGACAATCATAAGAGAAGAAGTCAGCAAAGTTGGGCTCAAAAACCTCTGGAGCTCTATTCTGTTAAGTGATGGTTCAGTCGAGACCAAACATAACGCACGAATTGCAATAACATCTTCCGTCCCAGGGAGATTCAATAAAATTTGACACAACTCAGCCATTTTACCAAGATGAAAATACTCGATGCATCTGGAGACTCATCCCTACACATCGCACGGAAAATTGGCAGACAACCCGACGACTTTGAAGAAACTGGAGGTGACTCAAACCGAGTTCGATTTTCTCTGTAAATAGCGCTGAGACAGTACGGTCATCGTCTCTGAATGCCGAATGAAACCCCACACCACATCGTCCACTACACAATTTAAAAAATCAGACTTTATTTCAACTGTGATTTGTAATTTAAGTATTCCACAACTAATTTGTCTAAGATAGGCATATGGGGCAAAATTAATATTCAGTTTGAGAAAAAACTTTCCCGTCTTGTGTCAATTCTTTGCTTGTAATTTACCAATGAGCTTCTGCTCTCCACTGCTCCTCACTTCTTGCGCTTCCCTTGATCTTTGTTCCTTCTAATTTATGGCCAACTTTTAAAACTTTGTCCTTCTTTTGGTGTTCTTTCAGTACCATATGTCATTTGAAACAATTAATTGAAATGATCACAGGAAATACGTTGTCTTTTAGATACTTACGTTTGGAATTCCTCCGATTTGATAGGATCCCCACCAAAGGCAATGACTCTTTTGAAGTCTTCAGTCAAAACAAATGGGACACGTTCCCTATTTATACCAAATTTCTTCTTGAAATGGCCCAAAAAAATGTCCAAAATCAATATGGAAAATCTAAAAATAAAGACAGAAAATTGCAACTAAAAAAGTTAAAATTAAAGGTAAAGAGTAACAATGTTTAAGAGATGAATGAAAAGAGATTTTTAAAGGACGAAAAAGTAAATTCATTATGTGTATCGAGTCATTTTACCTAACAGAAGATAAACAGATAAAAAAGACAGTGAGTATAATTATAAAAATAAAAGGCCTAGAAGATTGCCCTTAAATAAAGAATGCATTTTCCCGTAGCACAGCCATAGTCATTTCCAAAAATAAGCAAAAGAGAGTGAAAATAAGAAAAATTAAATAATGAAAATAAAGTCCATTAAGAGTAAAAACAGGTAAAGAAACAAGAGACAAAAAAGGTAACGAGACAAGGAAAATTGAGAATGTGAGAAAGAAGGCAAAATTTAGAGCGAGCGTCTAGGAGACAGAGACATAGAGCAGGCAAAAGACAGCCACAGAGAGAGGAAGGGTAAGAGAGAGAGGGGGAGAGGAAGAGAGAGATAAAGGAGAGAAAAAGAAAGAGAAATGGAAAATAATATATTTGTAAAATCAAAGAACAAAATTAAAAAAAAAAATAATCTTGAAGTCTAGTTGTAATATCCTAATTCGAACTTTGAAGAGTTTGAATAAGACTGATAGCAAAATTCCGAAATATTAAGGACTGAAGATAGCAAATTTTTAAATGGTTATATCGAAATATTAAAACTTAAAACGAACAGCTCCCCCTCAAAGTAAACAAGTAATTTCGTAGAAGAAAAACTTGTTTTTTTTATTTAATTTTTGAACTAAAATGATGGAAGTCAAAAATTAAAACAAAATTGCAAAAGCAGAATACGATTTTTTTATATAATAAATATACATTAACTTTAAACGTAACGACTTCTGATTTCGGTTCGCCCCCTAGTCATACCCTGCTAAACTATAGTTTGGACTGCTTTAAAAATGACCTCTTAATGACAAGCAGTCAGTGTGCTTTTTTTTTTTTTTTATTTTTCACTGATAATGCTTCACCCCCTTCAAGTTCATTTTCATAAAGATTTATAGGCACGACTCCCTACCTACCAGAAAAAATCTCCTCTGACAAAAAATAACCAAAAAGTGATCTTTCGATTAAAACAAAAGACATTGAGCTCTGCATATATCCCTTTGGGAAAAAATGAGCGTGGGATATTTGCCCTCAAAGACAATTTTTATTCAATGAGCCGCGATTGAGCTACGCTTTGGGGGAAAAAAAAAAAAAAAACATAAACATTTATCAAAAATAACTATATTATTAAGTCAGTTGATATTTATCATTAAGGTTATTCTTTTATGTCTCGGAAAAGGAAGCAAAGAAAATATTAAGTCAAGGTTGCATGCAATCTATAACTATTTAGGTGATTTTGTTTGTTTACATTTGACAATAAGCTTGGCTCTTGGGTCTTCACATTTGGACCATTGATGCATTTTCGTATAAAAGAAGGTTAAAACGAATAATTTAAGAAGAATCTATAAACCTGAACTTTGATAGCCCGTTCAGATGCATAGGAACAGTTTCGTTCCCACGGATAGCTCAAAAGCCGATCCGTATCATGGAAAAGCCAGTTGGTTTTGGGGCTAGGATTTTTTCCTAGTTTTCTTATGGTACCATTTGGGTTTTTGTGTGTGTCGTTGAGCCAAAATGAGCAAGTATTTCTGAAAGTGGGATGCACGTCAACTATTAATGCATACGAAAGTTTGAGATTTGGTGGTTCTAATCCAGAACCATCAGCTCTTGTCCAACACAAATAATACTTTGCATAAAACTAACACCAAAGAGGAAAATACTTGGCAAGAAGCAAACATGGTTTAGAGGACTTGGTCCGTACAAGTGCATGTTATCTGTGCTTTTTAGGAAAAATTTTTCCCTTATTGTTTGGACACTTTTCCCTCGTACCAATTGATCTTCCTCGTCGTTTTTTGCATGTGTTTGACCGAACCATGAATCTCCAAATAATTGAAGAGTAGAATATATCTTTATCGTTTACCTGGCCGTTTTCGCTGACCATTATATTGTCTGGATTTCGATCACCAATTCCTAAAATGAAAGTTGCAACACAATAGCCAGCGCATGAGTAGGTAAACGACTCAACGGCTGCTTTTAATTTGTCGCCTTTATTCTTTTCTTTGATCCACTTGAATAATTGAGTAGAATCCACTTGGATGGCTGCCAATTTACCGGCTTGTCTCTGTATGCCGTACACTGTTTTAGCCTTTCGCACTACTTCGATAAGACCAACCTTAAACGATAAATTATAATACAAGTTCAATGTTCTGAAAATTAACTCCTAGACCGTAAGAAGGAGAATAGACACCGTAGATTTTATTCACAGGAACATACAAAACATATTATTTTCAATGATTTAGCAGATGTTTAATGAATTGGTTTTATGATTTTTTTAAGGTGTTTAGAAAAGTTGGATAGCTCAAATCGACCTCTGATAGGCATTATTGACAATCGTCAGAAGTAAATCTGGCCCAAAGATTTCTTTATTACTTTGTTCCAACTTCGATCAACGTATTTCGAAAACAGTTCTACCTACTGCCTACAAAATTACAAAAATGACAAGACTTGAGACACACAAGAATCTCTAGTCTGCGACGCAAAATTCCCATCATAATTTATTTTTCTATTTGGTGAATGTATTGTCATAATATGATAATTCTATCAACCTAACATATTTAATACAATAAAAAAATTACTCTAGATTTTGAGTTTGTATCCCCCCCCCCCTCAGAACAAACTATTAAAGATTGTCTAATATAATATATCTAATAGCTAAAATATTTCATTTACTCCAGTTTCGAAATAAAAATGATCTATTTTGACCCCCCCCCCCCAAATTTGTGGCAAATTACGCATAAAAACCTACTTTACGATTCTTCAATATGACCACACAACTGAATAAATACGAAAAAATTTATTTTTATAATAAAATGGAATTTCTATTGAATGTAGCCAAAGACATTTAACGAGGCCTATACCATTACATAATTGAAAGCCAGCAAATTGAAATTCGTCTAACCTTAAGAGAAAGCGATCTAGTATACTACTTCTAAACATTCATACCCCAGTCATCGGTTACGCCTGTAGTTTTAAGAATTATTTTTACATGGTGTTTAGACTGAAACTTTTTAATAATTATAATCATTGCCTCTTTATCTACCTTTCAGCGATTGTGTGCGATTTCAAATTAAAGTTTAAAAAGAGAACATGGATTTCAGATATTACTATTAGGAATCGCTGGTTTTCTAATCTAACGACAAGTGACAAGATTTATGCAGTATGCAGTAACAATTCCAGTAGCAATTAAAATGATATTTGAAAATAAGATTAAATTGGTCTACTGCATAAAATAGTTAGATTTATAGGGTTGCAATTTGCAAATTAATAATTAATTTTAATCTGTTTTAATCTACATTTCTAGAATCTTTTTTTTTTTTTTTTTTTTTTTTTTTTTTTTTTTCTTAAATAATTTCTGAGACCACACTGGCCAATCATGTTAAAACACAAAACTTAAAATAAAAACACAAAACTAAAATTGGACGACCCTTTCTCAGTAACGGTGAAAGGGTAACTCACCGTTCACCGTTACTGAGAAAGGGTAGTCCAATTTTAGTTTTGTATTTTTATTTTAAGGGTTTTTTTTTTTTCAGTTTTATTCTGCACTGAGGACAAGCGAAGGTCTTTTTTGCATAATTTTTCTGCACTGTTAGGACTTCCTTTCTTCGCGATTTTACGTTTTTTTTCTGTTCAAGCCAAGATTTATAATTGGTGTGGAAAACATTCTGCTGCAAAAAAGATAAAAAAGTTTAAAGAGGTTAAACAGGTTTCAAATCAAGGGCCTTGCAGCCTAAAATTAAATTTGATTTTGATAGCTGATAGACTTTTGATGGTAGATAAATGGAGACTTGAATCTATGAGGTGCACACACTTAAATTCTAAGTTCCATTTTCAAAATCACTTCTGCTGCTGACTGAAAAGAAGAAAGAAATGTGTTTGGAGAGGTATCAATCCCAAGAAGCTTCTTCTTCAATTACAGGGCTTTAAAACCTAGTCATTTTTTTTTTTAAAGAACCAGGAAATGGGGGGGCTACTAAATTTACTACAAAACATACAACATAGGGCTACAAAAATATTAAATTTAATTACATGTCGTCTAACCGCATATTTCGCATCGCTTCATATTTTGTTGTTTTTTTACTCTGTGTTGACAGCGTCCTTGTTTTTTCATAAAGTTTTTTTTTTTTACACATTCAACACATTAATTCTAAACAGATTAAAAAGATGGCAAATTATCTATTTCTTTTTTTTAGTTGATTGACGCTCTATAAGCTTAATCATTTGTCAAAAGATACTTGTGGAATATCGTCTTGTACATAAAGATAAAGTTTTTTGTCAAAATTGTGTTTCATTTTAAACATGTTTTAGTTACTTAGAAAAGGAACTAATCGCTGCAGCCATGTTTGTTCAGCAGTTGGTAATTAAATCTGACGTTTTCAAGTGAAAAAAGATTTTTTGAACTCTCTGAACTTGTCTCTAAAACAAGTCTCTTACTCCAAACTTTTTGACTGCATCTGTATCCTAATTTGCTTTATTATAATTTTTTTAATGTAGTACTTTCCACTTTACAACATATCCAACTCTAACTGCACCTTTGACACTTTTTCTCCAAGTCTATTTAGAACCATCATCAACTTTGATTACATTTCAATTTTCAAACTTCGCACACAATTATGATTTTGGAGTTCCTCTAAATGCATCGCAATTCAGCCTTCTGAATTTCAAGTGACATGTCTTCTAGAGTTGAAGAATTCCAGAAGAAGTCTGTTAGTCATTTGGATGTTAAAATGGTAGGCCAGGTTAGATCTCAACCTGAAGTTTTAACATGTAAGATTTGCTTAGCATAAAGTATGAAACCGAACTGTTATGTTTGGACAATATAAACAGATTTGCCTAATAGTTATACCATAGACTGAAAGAGTAAAGCGATATGATCTTGCAGTAGCTTGATATGTTATTATGAACCATTTATCAAAGGGAAAAAACATTATAATAAGAAAAATATAATAAGATAGAAGGAAGCATAGGCTTACAATGGAACTGAGCACTTACGTCTTTACCAGTGGCTAGGCAAGCATAAGGAGTCATACGTAGATCTAGGCCGTGAAGTCGCCACAAGCTGTCCATTAGCTTAATCACTTGCAACGTTAGCATGTCTTGTCTGAGATCTGAAAATGAAAAAAAAAAAAACATTATAAAAGTCTTATTTTAAGTTCTTGAATTGCAGCTACTAACCACCTGCTCTTCTTTGCTGTCCTTTCGCTTCACTTTACCTTTCATCAAGGCCAAAAATCTGCTGAAACAGCCCACGATATTTGCACCACATAGAGAAGGTTACATAGACGAGTTTACAGCACAGAAACGGTTTTAAGAGTTCAAAAGTGGAGATTTTGACGTTAACAACTCGCCTCGCTTTTTATTTTTACAGGGATAGGTAGCGAGAAAAAGTAATAAATCAGTCATTGTTCTCTGAATTAAAAAAAAGAGAAAATGATAACAGGCAACTTATAGTACTACTACTAACACCTGCTGCAGTACCGATCCACCTGAGACGATCGCAGCAGCACACGATCAGGCTCCACCCCCATCTATTTAGAGCTTCACTATTTAATCCTTATCATGAAGTTGAATATTCTTCTATATTCATAAAATATTTTAATATTATTTTAAATTATATTTATTTGATTATTCTTCTTCCTTTTCTTCCTATTGGCTAAAAATCCACCCTCTTTTCAAATGAGCACGACGATAAATAGTTTGATTAGGATCACAGAACTTCACCTCCCCATTGGTAAACAATCATAAAACCTATATTTTTTTCTTCTGCAAAAAAACGTTGGATATTACGTTATGGGTCAGAAGGGTATAATAACTTAAGGCAGAATCACCGAACTTACCATCGCCATTTTTAAAAATGGCAGCATGTATGTTCAATAAGGCATCCTCAGCCACGGCATCTGGATTTCTCCAGACTAAGCAAAAGGGACGCTTCGCCGAGTCCATAATCCGACATTGGTCAGCAAGAAGTTGGCCAAGTGTATAGCTGCTGTTCAGAGGAGAAGTAAAGTTCTGCAGTGACTCCAAGTAGTCTGATTGAGCAATTTGTTCCATCAAAAATTTCAGTCTTTCCTGAATGATAAAAAAAATACGATCATACCAACAAAAAAACAAATGTTTCTAAATGAAAATTGCCACAATTTTTACAGAACGTCATTTCTGATCAAAACCATTGAACCCAGAGTGCTTGTTAAGGTGTGTTTGTTAATTCTGGCTTTACATTGTAGGAATGCAAATCTTGTAACCCAAATTACAAAAAATCCCTGCAATCAGACAGTATGATGAAATCTAATTTTAGAGTAATATTTGAATGGTTGAAAAACTGAAAGTTTATTGCCCATTTTTACTTGGAAACTCGGGATATTTTACTGAAACTGACAATTGTTGCAGCTGTACAATTCTACCAATTTGAATGCTCCCCTCCCCCCCCCCCGAGCTTAAATATATTTTTTGGTATTTACATTGAAAAATACTCCATTTTTGGTATTTCTATTGAATGAAAATTGTCCCTCTTTCCTTTTTTGTCCTTCTTTTAGTCTTGTCCTTCTTTAGAGTTGCCCTTCTTTTAGTCTAAACACGATTCTAACCGAAAGGTTCTGTAGTGACTCCAAGTAATCTGATATAGCGATTCGTTCAATCCAAATTTTCTTTGTTACCAGAAAAGGTCAAATGAAAATATCGTCATGCCAAAAAAGGGGAGACGAGATTTGCTTAAAACTATCATGTCAGTGATTTCACATCGCTGCAGTTTTTAGTGCTTAAAGTGGATATTAAATATCCTTCTACAGTTTCGCATTAGTTGTTGCCTTTGCTATTAGTCGCAGTCACAAGCAGTCGCAGTCGCTAAAAGTTTGAGTCATGATTAATTGCAGCTACAAGTCCTCACAGTCGCAGTGTTGCAAATCAGCATTGAAGCAGTGACAAAACTGGAATTAACGTATGAAATGCCATATGCAGGGTTTTATATTCGACAAGAGAAGTGGCCAAGGACAAACTATTAATAAAATGTTGGAAAAAAAAAACAAATTGAAGTAAACACAACAGTAGTCATGAAATAGGCAAAACAAAGTTAATGTTAAGAAGTAAAAGCATACTATTGAAGCATCAGACCCTTTCAATCTCCTTACATCTAACGATCATCATTTTATCAGACTAAATCAACCCCCATCCTTTCTAAAAAAAATCTAATCATTTCAACTGTTCCCCTAATTTCCAAAATTTTTTGTTTATTTTGCTTCTTTTGATTCTTTTTTTTGTGCCTATTCAACGAAAACATTTCCTGTGACAGTCCTTTGATATAATGACCATGTACACATACTAGGTAAGCGCTAAGACGGAAACGCTTAACAGGAGTAAGGTAAACTTTTCTTCTTTCCTCACTTTTTTAGGGATCTCGTTAAGGTAATTAATCAAAAATACTTTTTACACAAAATAAATTGTTCAAAAAAAGGCAAGAACTTCATTAAACCAAAAATGAACAAAAAAAGATTCAAATAATCTACCAAGCATACAACTACCACAAATCAGTATCAGTAAATATAAATGAAACCCAAAACAAAAAGAAATTAAAATAAGTCAAACTCGAAACGAGCAGAAATTAATCTGAGTAGGGTTCTAAACCCTATGCGTTCTAAAAGCCAGAATATAATTTGTACTTTACTGAAAAAAGTTCAAATGAATTTACTGAAAAAATTTGCATTGTCAATTTAACATACATATGCTGATATTTATTCCTTAAAATCTTAATTAATTTTTTGTTTTTCTTAAAGTTATAAGTGAAAACATTAAAAAGAATTTTTTTCATTAAAGTACAAATTATATTCTGGCTTTTAGAAAGCATAGGGTATAGAAACCTACTCAAATTAATTCTGCTCATTTCGAGTTTGACTTATTTTGATTTCAGTTTGTTTTGGGTTTCATTAATTTATTGATACTGATTCGTGGTAGTTGTATGCTTGGTAGATTAGTTGATTCTATTTTTGTTCATTTGTGGTTTAATGGAGTTCTTAACTTTTTTTTGAAAAACTTGTTTGAGCAAAAAGTTTTTTGATTAATTTCTGTTCGTTTTATATTGACATAGTCTTTTACAGGGAGAACGACTGAGCCTCTTCCGAAGTCAAACAACCATCCCTTCCATAAAAACCCTTAAAACCCCCTTGCATTAACTTACAACCCTTGACCCTAATCTCTGGGGTTTGTTTCAACCCTAAAAGCCTTGTTATATGACGTTTTGACTATTTGGAATATAATGGCCATGTAAAAATTTCTATTAGACGCATTTTCGGGACAATATGACGTACATGTGGGGGTCAGGGGGTAGCTGCTCTCTGATCACTTTGCCTGTTAAAAAGAGCACTAGAGCGTCTGATTGCCAATCCAATGAACCCCCTTTGAAGTTTATATGACCACACTTTCTATGGAAACCCTATAGTCCCAAGGGCACAACTTAAAACCCTTGCCCTGAGGGCTGGGGGGATTTGTTATCCTCAAAGACATAATTTCCAGACCTTTCTGATAGGCTTAACAAAATGGCTATATCAAAAATTTGATTGGAAGTGTTTGGGGAAATGATAAGCGTGGAGGGAGACATTTGCCTTCTGATCAATTTCGACTAATAAAAAAGGCACTAGTTCTCTCAATTTCCAATCGAAATGGGCCCTTTTTGAAGCTTCTACGACAAAACTTTCTATAAAAACGCTATGTCCCAAGAACATAACTTACAACCCTTGTCATGAGGGCTATGGGGGGAGGGTTGTCATCCTCAAAGACATAATTTCCAGACCTTTCAACTACTTTGAACAAAATGGCCATATCAAAATATTGATCGGAATGTTTGGGGAAATAATGGGCGTTGATGGGGGGGGGGGGATTCTCTCTCTGATTACTTTTGACCATTAAAAAGGGCAATAGCCCTCTCAATTTCCAATCGAAAGAGTCCTTTTTGAAGTTTTTACGACAAAACTTTCTATATGACATTATATGCCCCCAGTAGACCCCGAAGCTGCGCCGAAAAGTCGGCGGCGCGCCGCCGAAAAAACGGTGGCGTGCCGCCGAGCTTGCATCAGCGCGCTGATGCCGCCGCTGATTCTATCGGCGGCAACGTCACTAATACGCCGCCGTTTTTTTTTTTTTTGTTTTTTTTTTCTCTCTCTTTTTTGGTTATCGATATCGATCTCCGGGCTTCAACCGTCATCCCGGCTAATCTGTTTCTTAAAGATAAATACTTTCATCTTGGGCTCGCCATGTATATCGGTTCGTAGGAAGGAGAAGAAGAAATTTTTCTTGAAACAAAAATACTACCTTCCACTTTAAAATTCTGTTCATTTTTCTTTCTGATTTTTTTCGGATGAAAAGAGGTAGATAAAGAGCATTAGGCAATTCAGGATGTTATCATAGGCAGCACAATCGAGCTGCCTAAGTAAAGAACAATGTTGGCACAATGTTTTTTTTTTTTTCATACCAGGGCAATTCGTATCGAAGGAGTTGTCGTAGAAACTTCGAAAAGGGCTCATTCGATTGGAAATTGGAATAGCTAGTGCTCTTTTTAATAGTCCAAAGTGATTGAAAAGGCAGCTAACACCCCTTCCACGCCCACCATTTCCCCAAACACATCCAATCAAAATTTTTAAGATAGCCATTTTGTTCAGAGTAACTGATTTCCAAAGAGAAAATATATTTTTTGAGGAGGTTACTCCCCCACAAACCCTTAGGGCAAGAGTTTTGTAGTTATGACCTGGGGGTCTATAAGAACGATGCTGGCACAATGTATTATTTATTTATTTTTCCTTTAGACCAGGGCACTTCATATCGAAGAAGTTGTCGTAGATACTTCAAAAGGGGCTCATTCAATTAGAGATTGGAGTGGCTTGTGCTCTTTTTAATAGTCGAAAATGAATGGAAGGCAACTAACACCCCTTCCACGCCCACCATTTCCCGAAACACATCCAATCAAAATTTTGAGATAGCCATTTTGTTTAACGTAGTTGAAAGTTCTAGAAATTAGGTCTTAGAGGATGACATCCACCCTCACAGCCCTTAGGGTAAGGGTTGTAATTTATGCCCTGGGGGCATATACGGTGTTTATAGAAAGCGTTGCCGTAGAAACTCAAAAAGAGATCATTCGATTGGAAATTGAAAAGTCTAGTGCCCTTTTTAATAATCGAAAGTGATTGGAAGGCTTGACATTTTTATAGTAGAGATCGATGTGGGTATAATGTATCATTTTGTTGTTGTTGTTGTTGTTTAGACCAGGGCACTTCGTATCGAAGGAGTTGTCGTAGGAACTTCGAAAAAAGGGCTCCTTCGATTGAAAATAGAAAGGGCTGATGTCCTTTTTAAACAGTCGAAAGTGATTGGAGGGAAACTAATCCCCCTCCCACGCCCACCCTCCCATTTGCCTTTATGTTTAAAAAGTAAATGTTGCCTTAAGATCAAATCAAAATGCACTGTGTTAATGCTAATTCCCAATAAGGCATCTCAGCAGTATCCAAGAACGACTGAGGGCATTATGTTCAAACTTTTGGGGTTTTCTTCTGCTCTTAAAATTTGACCAAATCAAAATAGCGTAAGTGTATCCAAGCTATCAAAGAAAGTAAACAAATTTTTTTGCGAATGTTATCAAGTTTTCCATTTCAGGTCAACTAGAGGAGGTATGAAACTAAATTAAACACTACTATTTGTGTCCAGATTTTTAAAAAGGGTCTATGTTTTTAAATTTTGCTGAAAATTTTTTTTTTTCCAGTATACAAATAGCAGGCCGAACTATAAATTCTTAAAAAAAAACGAAAAGATTTAAAGTATTATTTTCTTTTTCCCTGAAAAGACTATGTCAATATAAAACGAACAGAAATTAATTAAAAAACTGTTTCCGCAAAGTAAGTTTTTCAAAGAAAAGTAAAGAACTCCATTAAAAAAAAAAATGAGCAAAATTAAAATCAAATAACCTACCAAGCGTGAAACTACCACAAATCAGCATCGATAAATAAACGAAACCCAAAACGAACAGAAATTACAGAGTCAAACTCAAAACGAGCGGAAATTAACATAAGTTGGGCTCAAAACCCCTATGCCTTCCGAAGGCCAGAACATAATTTGCACTTTACAGAAAAAAATACAAATGAATATGCATTGTCAGTTTAATATACATATACTGATATTTAGTAATCAAAATGTTAATATTATTTGATTTATTAAAGTTATAAAAGTAAAAATATTTATATTTTTTCAGTAAAGTGAAAATCATGTTCTGGCCTTGGGAAGGCTTAGGGGTTTTGAGCCCAACTCATGTTAATTTCTGCCGTTTTGAGTTTGACTCGGTTATTTATTGAAATTTCTGTTCGTTTTGGGTTTCATTTATTTATCGATGCTGATTTGTGGTAGTTTCCCGCTTGGTAGATGATCTAGAGCTAGTACAGAAATATATCTATAGAAATGAATTACATTTTTTTTGGACAGTTAGCAGAGCACACTGAAGTTGAAGTAGTCTTAAACTTTGACTTGAAACGTTATAACTTGACCACTTCTTTCAGAAAAGAATTTTGGAAGGTTATTCCGTGTTGATAAGAAAAGAGGGTAAAGGTGCAGTTTAGTTCCTCCTGTAGTATAGGACACAGGAGCCCTATGGTAAAGGTGCAGGTTTGTTCTCTCCTTATAAAAACAACTTATTTCAGCAGATACAAAGAAGAAGCCGATTTGCGGCATTCTGTGGGACCCCAAGGTCCAATGCTAGCATCAGATCCCGCGAGTGGCAGTTTACGCTCGTCAAGTTCTGGCTGTACCGGCCACAAGTGCCCCAGCTAAACGGCTTTATAGCACGACAGGACTGATAGTGACTGCAAAAAGATCAATGGCTTCAGGCAGAGTGAACAAACTCACTTTTGTTACATCAATTGTAACTGAAGTGATGTAACCGCTGATTTAAAATTGTTGGTGTTGTTAAGCCATGGTATCTGACTTGTATACAGTGTTTTTTTCGATGTTGTTATTTGTTTGTTTTTTTCACTTCCCTTTCGTATGTATTTGATGAACAGGAGATGTTTTTGAACTTCAAACTTTGAAAGTTATACACACATTAGCCCAAATAATTAACAAAAAGGAAATGACTAAACACGGGATTGTATATGAACAATGCGATGTTAAACATAAACACAAGTAAGTCAAGTAGTAAGTAAGTCAAGTAAGTCATATTGTTCCTGTATGTTTTTAGCCAACCATTTAAAAATCCTAACTAAAATCAAGTTGAACGTGCTTGGTGAAGTGGAATTTTTATTATTATTTTTAATCGGAAAAATCGGCGCGCCGTGGCGCGCCGCCGGTCTAAAATCGGCAGCGCGCCGCCAAAAAAAATTTCGGCTTGCCTGGCGGCGCGCCGCCGTCGATACTAAATCACACATTCGCCACCGTCATGTCGGCGTGGCTTCGAGGACTAGCCCCCAGTGCATAACTTACAAACCTTAGCCCTGAGGGCTGTTGGGTGTTGTCATACTCAAATACCTAATTTCCGGACCCTTTAACTAAGTTCAACGAAATGGCTTTATCAAAATGTTGATCGGAAGAGTTTGAGGAAATGATGGGTATGGGGGGCATTCACCCTCCGATCACTGTTGAACTATTAATAAGGGCACTAGCCCTCTCAATTCCTAATTGAATGAGTCCTTTTTGAAGTTTCTACAACAACACTGGCAAAGACCTAATATCCAGAACTTTCAACTACGTTGAATAAAATGTCTATCTCAAAATTTGTTTTGGATGTGTTAGGGGAAATAGTAGGCTTGAAAGGGGGCGTTAGTTGCCCTCCAATCACTTTCGACTATTAAATAGGGCACTATCGCTTTCAATTTCAAATCGAATGAACCCTTTTTGAAGTTTCTACGATAACGCTTTCTATAAAACCTTATATGCCCACAGGGCATAACTTAAAAACCTTGCGCTGAGAGCTGTGGGGGGAGTGTCATCCTCAAAAACATAATTTCCGGACTTTTCAACTACGTTTGACAAAATGGCTATCACAAAATTTTTATTGGATGTTTTTGGGAAATGGTGGGCGTGGGAGGGGTGTTAGTTTTCCTCCAATCACTTTTTGACTATTAAAAAGGCACTAGCCCTTCGAAGTTTCTTTTACAATGCTCTAAAAACCTTATATGCCGCCAGGGCATAACTTACAACCTTGCCCTGAGGGTTGTGGGGTGGGGGGGGGGGGGTTGATCATCCTCAAAGACATAATATCCAAAACGTTCAACTACCTTGAAAAAAATGGCTATATCAAAATTTTGATTGGATGTGTTTTGGGAAATGGTGGGCGTGAGAGGGAGGTTAGTTGCCCTCCAATCAGTTTCGACTAGTCTATCAAAAGTGCACTAGCCCTTGAAATTTCTAATTTAATGAGCCTTTTTCGAAGTTTCTCTACGACAACATTTTCTATGAAAAACCTTATGTACCCCCAGGTCATAGCTTACAACCTTAGCCCTGAGGGCTCTGGGGGGAGTGTCATCCTCAAAGACCTAATTTCCAGAATTTATCTACGTTGAACAAAATGGATATCTCAAAATTTTGATTGGATGTGTTTTGGGGAAATGGGTGAGCTTGAGAGGGGGGGGCTAGTTGCCCTCCAATCCCTTCTGACTATTTAAAAGGGCATTAGCCCTTTCAGTTTCCAATCGAATGAGCCCTTTTTAAAGTCTCTACAAAAATACTTTCTGGAGGTTGGCCATTCTCAAAATCATAATTTCCAGAACTTTCAACTACGTTGAACAAAATGGCCATCTAAAAATTTTAATTGAATGTGTTTTGGGAAATGGTGGGCGTGAGAGGGGGGCTGGTTACTCACCATTCACTTTCGAGTATTAAAAAGGACACTAGCCCTTTCAATTTCCAATCAAATGAGCTCTTTTTGAAGTTTCTACGACACTTTCTATAAAAAAAACCTTAGATGCCCCAGGGTATAACTTACAACCCATGCCCTAAGGGCTCTGAGGGGGTTGTCTTCCTAAAAAACCTAATTTCCAGAACTTTTAACAACGTTGAACGAAATAAATATCTCAAAATTTTGATTGGATGTTTGGGGAAATGGTGGACGTGAGAGGGGGGTTAGTTGTCCTCCAATTACTTTCAACTATTAAAAAGGGCGGTAGCCCTTTCAATTTTCAATCGAATGAGCCCTTTTTGAAGTTTTACAACAACACTTTCTATAAAAAAAAACTCATATGCCCCCAGGGTATAACTTATAACCCTTGCCCTGAGGGCTGTGGGGCGGGGGTTGTCATACTCAAAGACATAATTTCCGGAACTTTCAACTACGTTTGAAAAAAATGGCTATCTCAAAATTTTGATTGTTTGTGTTTTGGGAAAATGGTGGACGTGAGAGGGGGTTAGTTGCCCTCCAATTGCTTTCGACTATTAAAAGGCCACTAGCCATTTCAATTTCCAATGGATTGAGCCCTTTTTGAAGTTCCTACGACAACGTTTTCTATACAAAACCTTATATACCCCCAGGGCAGAATTTACAACCCTTGCCCTGAGGGCTGTGTGTGTGTGGGGGGGGTGTAATCCTTAAAGATCTAATTTCCAAAACTTTCAACTAGGTTGAACAAAATGGCTTTCTAAAAATTTTGATTGTTTGTTTTTGGGGAAAAGGTGTAGTCCAGGAAGGGAACGGTTTGACCGGGAACAAATTGCAATAGAAATGAATCTTTCACTACCCGACTCGAAAAAAATGCGCTGATTCCAAATATGCAAAGTTTGCTCATCTAGCTGTTTCACAGATGTTTTTTTTTAGGTTGAGGTTGATTTTGAGGAGGTGAAATTCGTGTTTCCATATAAAGGCGTACAACAACAGAACTGATGTCTAGAATAGGGGACTAGATCACGGTGAGTATGAAAATCACCTTTATTTGAACGTAAAATTAAAACTTTCATTTATATTTTTAGGTTGAACGATGAATATATAGCAAACTACTAAAAATTATGCTTTTGAGGTTGATGTTGATTTTGATGATGTAAAATCAAGAGGCACACTTGTGCCTCTTTAAAGAGGCGACCCACCCACAAATGTTAAGCGATTTCCAGTCCTAGCGGTCGCAGAGAGACAGAGGTGATCGCATTTTGTAGCCCAAGCTCCAACAAAGAAACTTGCAAAATTTCACCCCCTCCGACTTTATCTTCATGGGTAAAAGTGGGCTGGAAGTTTCAACCCTCCGACCACAGCCCCCCTTTAAACGTTGTCCGATTGGGCTGAAATTTAGAGGTTAAGCTTTCCTAGGGCCCGGGAGCTTATCCTCGAAATTTCAGCTCAATCCGATCACTCCTTCTCTGTTTTCCAAAAAACAAATATAGCCACACAATGTTCATTTCTCTTTTTTTTTATCAGCCACGCCTACAGGCCACAGTTGGCAACGGATCCGGGTGAATGAGGACTCATTCGAAGCGGAATTCGACCAGTTAGGGCCTTTTGATATTTTCAGACTAAAAAATTATCCCCCGAATTTACATTTACGAAAAACCTCGTTTTCCTATAAGAGCCCCATGTTAATTTTTCCCACCACAGGCCCCCCTTTAACGTTGTCTGATCGGGCTGAAATTTAGAGGATAAGCTTTCCTGGGGCTTGGGAGCTTTTCCTCAAAATTTCAGCGCAATCCGATCCTTCCTTCCCTATTTTACAAAACCAAATATCAAGTTTTGTGGGGATTTGCTTGCGTCAAAAATAGATACGGGAGACTAAAATAATATTTCCGTAAGTGTCTCTGTGGTACAATGGTCGCTGTTCCTAACTGTCAGGCGGAAGATCCGGGTTCGATTCCCTGTTAGGGAAAATTTTTTATATGCTGAATTTAAAGTTTAAAAAAAAAAAAACTCAGTTTCTTTTTTAAATTATTTTAGTCAAGCAATAATAAGTAATAAACTGTACAAAAACGTGCAGAAATTATTAAAAAAAAACTACTTTTTCTAAGAGTAAAAGAGGCTGAGTTACAAGGTCGAACCTTAAAACGTACAGGGATTAGGAGGCACAGTTGGGGGGCTGCCGCCCACCAAACCCCCCGCTTTGGCAGCCTCTTTTGTTAAGGTTTTTTAAGTCCTGTACCCTGCAATCAATTGGTCGTACCAATACGAATGAAACTGTTTCAATTGCATTTTTTAATATCTTCTGAGGATTTGGCAATGACTACTCAGTCTGTTACAGTTATAACTACAAACTTGTCTCTGTGCCAGGTAGTGTTCTGTACTCAGTGTGATCATGTATGATGGTAAAATAAATGAACCTGAACTGCTAGTTTATTCTGAGCCCTTCTTTTGTTCCCTGTTTTTCTGTTCAAAATTGTTTAAAAGTTCATCACAGTATAGCTTGTTATTGGTAAGGGAAAAATCTCCTGAGGAAACGGAAAATAATAATTCTCAGTAGGATTTTTAATCAAATAAATGCAATAGGGTGTTCTTATGGTAAATGAAAAAAACTACGTTTTCTAAAGAGTTAAAGAGGCTGAGTTACAAGGTCGAACCTTAAAATGTACAGGGATTAGGAGGCACAGTTGGGGGCTGCCTCCCCCCAAACCCCCCGCTTTCGCAGCCTTTAAATAAAAAAAAAAAAATTTAAACTGAAAGTAAGGAGCGACATTAAATCTTAAAACGAACAGAAAAATTATTCCGTATATGAAAGAGGCTGTGCCCTCCTCAACGCCTCGCTCTTTACGCTAAAGTTTGACTTTCTCACAACTCTTTTTTTTAAACAATAAAAACTTTAGCGTAAAGAGCGAGGCGTTGAGGAGGGCACAGCCTCTTTCATATACGGAATAATTTCTGTTCGTTTTAAGATTTTAAGATTGTCGCTCCTTACTTTCAGTTTAAATTTGTTTTTTTTTTTTTTATTTAAAGGCTGCGAAAGCGGGGGGTTTGGGGGGCGGAAGCCCCCCAACTGTGCCTCCTAATCCCTGTACATTTTAAGTTCGACCTTGTAACTCAGCCTCTTTAACTCTTTAGAAAACGTAGTTTTTTTCAAAATAATTTCTGCACGTTGTACAGTTTATTACTTATTATTGCTTGACTAACTGTTAGCTGATTGTGTCAGGAGTTGAAGTTGGGGGGCTGCCGCCCCCCCAAACCCCCGCTCTTGAACATTCTTGTGTTAAGGCTTTTAATTCCCTGAATACTCAAATCACGTCGTACAGGGTGCCTCCTAATCCCTGTACGTTTTAAGGTTCGAACTTGTGACTCAGCCTCTTTAACAGCCCCCCCAACTGTGCCTCCTAATCCCTGTACGTTTTAAGGGTTGACCTTGTAACTCAGCCTCTTTAACTCTTTAGAAAACGTAGTTTTTTTCAAATAATACACATAAACAGGTTAGACATGCTTTGTTATGAAAATTGACGCGCAGGTATTTCAATAACAAAGCATGTCTAACCTGTTTATCTGTATTATTTGAAAAAAAATCCTGCATACTAAGGTTTTTCGTAAATGTAAATTCGGGGGATAATTTTTCGGTCTGAAAATATCAAAAGGCCCTAACAGGTCGAATTCTGCTTCGAATGGGTCCTCATTCAACCGGATCCGTTGCCAACTGTGGCCTGTAGGCGTGGCTAAGAAAAAAAAAGAAATGATGATGAATTTTAAGTGGCTATATTTGGTTTTTTGAAAACAGGGAAGGAGTGATCGGATTGAGCTGAAATTTCGAGGATAAGCTCCCGGGCCCTAGGAAAGCTTAACCTCTAAATTTTAGCCCAATCGGACAACGTTAAAGGGGGCTGTGGTGGGAGGGTCCAAACTTCCGGCCCAGTTTACCCCATGAAGATAAAGTCGGAGGAGGATGAAATTTTGCAAGTTTCTTAGTTTGAGGTTGGGCTACAAAATGTGATTACCGCCGTCTCTCTGCGACCTCTAGGACCTGAAATCGCTTAACATTGTGGTGGGTCGCCTCTTTATAGAGGCACAAGTGTGCCTCCTTGAAAATTCAAGCAGACTTTGTTTTTGTTGTAAAACAGTTCTTTGCAAGGGCAAAACTGGGGGGCGGTAGCCCTCATCGATAAAAGATGCAATAGTTGTTTTTATGGTAAAAAACTACAGCAGACTTCGTTTGCGTTGCAAACCAGTTCTTCGCAAGAGCAAAAAGTGGGGGGTGAGGGGGCGGCAGCCCCCAAAATAAAAAAAACCTTAACAAAAGAGGCTGCAAAAGCGGGGGGTTTGGGGGGCGGCATTCCCCCAACTGTGCCTCCTAATCCTTTACGTTTTAAGGTTTGACCTTGTAACTCAGCCTCTTTAACTCTTTAGAAAACGTAGTTTTTTTTTCAAATAATTCATGATTATGAATTTAATATAAAGGCGTACAACAACGAAATTAATGTCTAAAATAGGGTACTAGATCATCGTGATTATGAAAATCACCTTCATTTGAATGTAAAATTAGAATTTTCATCTAAATATTCCATCAGTTTCATAACCCTTTTGCGACTGACGGGACCTAAAAATCCCAGAATGTAAAAATCCCATGATAGATATGAGCCCAAGTGATCCCATTTGTATCAACTCCACACTCAGCTTCGTTTGCGAACAGTGTTCCAGATACGGTGCGACTCCAGTACTGACCTTCGATAAGCCACTTTACTGGGAAGCTCTTACCAATATTACTGCCGAGACAGATGCAAGTCCTATTAAAAAAAAAAATCGTCCTGCGGCTGGGTGGCTTCCACACACTCATGAGTTACATTGGGGCTGTTGGACAGATTATGGAAGGCTCTGGACTTCAAGACACGTTAGAAATAATATATGCGCCAAATACTGTTCTACAAATCATTTCTGGGAAAGCTTATTCCAGAGCTATACGAGGACACATACTCACTGACTGGACACTGAACACACTTCTCTTCACTGAAATTTACGGCACTGAAGATGGGGCTGATTCAGCAGACACGGAAAAAATATTCAGTGCCTCCGACGAGCTTACGGAGTTCTTCACTGTTTATCTTGGTGCATTGGAAGGTCACACAGACATGCGAAGTATAAAGGAAAATCTGTCCCTGGGAGAAGTCGCCAAGAAATTTTCTTCTCTTAAACAGTCACTTTCGGAAAAGTCGCGTACGGCAAAACTGTGGATACAATATATGGAAATTATAGACATACTGAAGAAGTTCATCCAAGCAGAGCGTACGGGGAACTGGGATCTTCACCTTCAGGCAGTTGAAGCTATGTTGCCGTATTTCGCAGCGTCCAACCACTTCCTATACGCGGAGTCTGCCAGGGTGTACCTGCAAAATATGAAACAGCTGGAAACTACCAATCCCGACTTGTTTGACAATTTTCAGAACGGGAGCCATGTTATCCGCAGATCCGAAAAATTTGGGGTGGGCCTGTCGTCAGATCTGGTCAATGAGCAGTTCCTCATGCGCTCGTTGAAAACTAACGGTGGTCTTACAAGGGGATGCGGCATGAGTGAGTTGCAGAGGCTGACTTGGTTACTCTCGGCACCAACTTGTAGTGCAACTAATTCGTCGATGCAAACTTTTGCTAAGGTCCAATACGAGACGAGCGAACAGCACAAAGAAGTTAGAGTCGAGGATTGAACGCGACAGCCATGACACTAGCAAGCTCCTTTGCTTTCTTGCTGAGAATACCCCTTTCGCAGAAGACCCGAGCTTGCGAAACATAAACCTCTGGAGTTACGGCTGATGAAAAGTCAACGTCGACACAGCTAGATCCGTCGGACAAGAAATCATGGATAGCATGACAAGGGAAAACGTCAACACGTACACATTCAAGAAAAAGTCTGTGGTCGTAACGCTTGCTAATAAAGCTGCACCAGTTTATAGACGGACAGTCAGTTGCTGTTGATCCAGCATTCATGTTTCAGCGGCTGGTGACAGTTGCTGGAAATAGCGAAGATGATTTGGAGCAATACTTCAAGTATGAATTGTGTTCACCGCCTCCGTCACTTTTTGAAGCAAACGGACTTCCACGAACAGCCGATAAGCCTGCCCTCGCTGATGCGATGTGGCATCTAGTTGCAGAGCAGCAGCCGAAAACTGAAGAATTCGTCAAAGATTTCAGTGACAAGCATATAGTTCTCGATGGTGGGGCACTGCTTCAGCGAATTCCTTGGGAAAAAAACTCAATTTATGATAGTATCTGCCAGAAGTACCTTGACTAAATTGCACGGAAATACGGGTGCAAAGGACGTCGGTGGTTTTTCGACGGATACGACCAAGCACCTTCAATCAAAGACATCACCCATTTGAGACGGAAGGGAAACGATCGTGCCCGCAGATCAATTTTATCAGGAATATGGTCTGTTCTACAAAGAAAGAAGTGTTCCTAAGCAACTTCAAGAATAAGCAAGCAATCATAGCCATGACCAGTGAGTACCTGACCAAAGCTGGGTGTCAGGTATACCAAGCAGAAGGGGACGCTGATCTTCTCATTGTTCTAACTGCAGTTCGATCTGCTTCTCTTATGCCTACTGTCCTGGTTGGAGACGACACAGATCTGCTTATACTCCTCTGTTATCACGCACAGACAGATAGCCAGGCGATCTACTTTTACTCTGAACCTCGAGCTGAAATCTCAAAGAATAGAATTTGGGATATAAATGCAACGAAACTCAAACTTGGATCTCGTATATCCAGCACAATACTGTATGTCCACGTCTTCCTTGGGTGCGATTCAACTTCTCGTGTCTATGGCATTGGGAAGTCAGCGGGACTACTGCTTCTGATAAAAAACAACGAGTTTTACGAATCCGCTAAAGTTTTTATGGATCCACTATCCACCAAGCACGACATTTCAGCAGCTGGGGAGAAAGCAATGATGCTTTTGTTTTAAGTGTCCAGGCTCAATTTCAACCCTCAATCAGTTGCGTCATCTCAAATTGATCGAGAAAGTTACAGCATCTGCTTCGTATGTTGAGTCTAAAGTTCTCCCTCCCACCAGTGATGCTTGCAGCTTCCACTCATTTCGAGTTTATTTGCAAGTTGAATCGTGAAAAAACCCTGGGATGTAATCTCGACCCTGGCCAGTTCGGTTGGGTAATTCAGAATGGATTATATCGCCCTATTTTTGGTGAACTCCCCGCTGTCCCCAACTCTCTCCTTGCAGTTTCTCGCTGTAACTGCAAGACCGACTGCTCAAATATGCGATGCACTTGCAAAAGAAATGGCATGAAATGCACCTCGGTCTGTGGAGCTCTGAGGGGGTTATCATCCTCAAAGACCAAATTTCCAGAACTTTCAACTACGTTGAACAAAATGACTCTCTCAAAATTTTGATTGGATGGATAAATGGTGATCGTGGAAGGGGTGTTAGTTGCCTTCCAATCGCTTTCGACTATTAAAAAGTGCACTAGCCATTTCAACTTCTAATCGAATAAGCCCCTTTTGAAGTTTTTACGGCAACGCTTTCTATGAAAACCTTATATGCCCCAGGGCATAACTTATAACCCTTCCCCTGAGGGCTGTGGGGGGTTGTCATCCTAAAAGACCTAATTTTCAGAACTTTCAACTACGTTGAATAAAATGGCTATCTCAAAATTTTGATTGGATGTGTTTGGGGAAAAGGTGGGCGTGAGAGGAGGGTTAGTTGCCCTTCAATCACTTTCGACTATTAAAAAGGGCATTAGGCCTTTGAATTTCCAATCGAATGAGCCTTTTTTTAAGTTTCTTGAGAACGCTTTCTATTAAAATCTTATATGCCCCTAAGGCATAACTTACAACCCTTGCCCTGAGGGCTGTGGGGGAGTGTCCTCAAAAACATAATTTCTATCTGGAAATCAACTGCGCTGAACAAAATGGCTACTCAAAATTTTTATTGGATGTGATTGGGAAATGGTGGGCGTGGAAGAGGTGTTAGTTGCCTTCCAATCACTTTCAACTATTAAGAACAGTACTAGCCACTCCAATTTCCACCCGAATGAGCCCTTTTCAAAGTTTCTAGGACAATTCCCATCAATACGAAGCGCCCTGGTCTAACCCCAAAAAATAAATAATAAATTGTGCCAACTTCGTTCTTTACTTAGGCAGCGCGATTGCTCTGCCTAACTTATCCACAAGAAAACTTAAACGGTATTAAAGCCATATCCAATAAGAGTAAACGAAGTTTTCTTTAATAGGCTCACCTAAATGTTTGGATATATATATATATATATATATATATATATATATATATATATATATATATATATATATATATATATATATATATATATATATATATATATATTATATATATATATATATATATTATATATATATATATATATATACATCTATATATATATATATATATATATATATATATATATATATATATATATATATATATATATATATATATATATATATATATATATATATATATTCTCACTGTTTCTTCTCTTCTAACCTCGGATTTCTTTTACGTTTCTATACATTCGTTGTGATGCTGGTTCTCAAATGTTTTTTAGGTGCATATCTCATTGGCGCTCCATTTTTGTGCATCATTACCTACGGCTTTTTCCATGCCTTTTACTTTAGCTGTTCAGATTCATTCAAAATCATTTGCAATTTTGCATGACGTGATAGATACAAAAAAGCTTTTTTTTTCTCCCGCTGTTCCTAGTCGTCATATATTTGCTTTAATTTTGTCATTATATAATTCAGCAACAATCAGGCATGTTCCAGCGCCTATGCCGTCTGAATTTCTAAAATACGAATTGCCATTCATCGTTATATTCGTTAGTTTTAAGTTATAAGGTGGCAAATTAGCGATTCCAGTTGAATTAAGAAACTCTGTCATGAATTAAATTCCTCCTTCCTGCTTATCTTTGCAGACGCTAAAATAGAACGTTCCTTATTCAATTGTTAGTTTCTTAAATATCTAAATTACGCAATAGCACAATTGCCGTGTCATTCTTTAATTTTAAGTCACATTTTTGTTTGTAATCCAATGTGACGTGTTGCTGTTTCTTCTTCGCTGCCTTTTTCTTTAGCTGTTCGGGGCAGTTTGGAATGGCTTAACTTACTGTTCTTTAAATGTATATAAATATGATCTCACGCATATGATTTTTTTTTTTGAAAAATAAGTCTCTAAACGAATTAGCTGGACTCTTCCTTGTGTATAACTATGTTGACCTTAAGTAGCAGTTTCTACTTTAGACCTTTCCTCCTTTAATGTAACTTAAATGCTTTGTTCTAGTGTGATCACATGTTAAATGGATAAGCCCAGGCTTCTAGAGCTCATGCGATTTTTTTTTTCTTGTGATGTTTGCATTTACATTGTTTGCGGCACTATTTGTGAAATACAACTTTTTGAATTAAAATAAATTGTGAAATAAAACCTATGAAATAAAATACTATAGCGTTGGCTATAGTTAAAGGCCGTAAGGCTTCAATGTTTCTTTATATTTTTTCCCCAGAATCACTTCATATGGAAGGAGTGGTCGTATAGACTTCGGAGAGGGGTTCATCCAATTGGAAAACGGAATTGTTTTAAGAGACGGAAGTAATCAGAGGGCAGTGAGTCTCCCCTACCCTCTTTTCCCCAAATAAAGCCGATCAAAATTTTGAGATAGCCATTTTGTTCAAAATCAGAAAACAAAAACTCCGTGGTCAACAAAAGCTCCAGAGCCCGCGGGCTATGTGTTGAAAGTTATCCCCCCGGGGGCATACAATGCTTTTTATGGGAGGAGTGGTCTTATAAACATCAGAAGGGGCTCATTCGATTGAAAACTGAAAGTTCTAGTACCCATTTTAAGAGTCGAAGTTCAACTATCCCCCCCTCAACGCCCTATTTTCCCAAAATGCTTCCAATCAAAATTTTGCTAAAGCCATTTTGTTGAAAATAGTTCGAAGATCAGATAACAAAACTCCAGGGTCGAAAAAAAAAACCTACAGCCCGGGCACGTGCTGAAAGTTATGTCCTGGAGGCATATAATGTTTTTATGGAAGGGGTGGTCGTTTAAACTTCGGAGGGGGCTCACTTGATTGTAACTTGAAAGTTCTATTTCCCTTATGAAGAGCCGAAAGTGGCCGGTGGGCAAATAGCCTTTCCTCCCCCTACGCCTTTTTTTCCCTAAACCCATCCGATCAAATTTAGAGATAGCCATTATGTTCAAAATAGTCCAAAGATCAGGTAACAAAAACTTCGGGGTTAACTGAAAATTAAAAGTTTTAGTGCAAATTTTAAGAGTTAAAAGTGACAGGAGCACAACTACCCCCCCCCCATCCCCTCTTTTCCCCAAATGCATCCGATCAAAATTTTGAGAGAGCCATTTTGTTCAAAAATCAGATAATGAAACTCCAGGGTCGACAAAACCCCCCAGAGCCCGGAGCAAGTATTGTAAGCTATACCCCGGGGCATATCAGGTTTTTATGGAAGGACTGGTCATTTAATCTTCGGAGGGGGCTCATTTGATTAGAAACTGGAAGTTGTAGGTACATGTTGAAAGTCAAAAGTTACTCGAGGGCAACTAGCTTAACCTCCCACGTCCTTTTTCCCCAAATGAATTCCATCAAAATTTTGAGATAGCCATTCTCTTCCAAATAGTCCATGTTAGTCCACCCAGGGAAATATAAGGTTTTATGAAAGGGGATGGTCGTGAAAACTTTGGAGGAGGTTTAGTTGATTGGAAGTTCTAGTTTCCCATCTTAAGAGCCAAAAATGACGCGCTTTTTTCCCCAAATGCATCCGATTAAAATTATGAAAGAGCTGAATGGTTCAAATAGTCCAAAATTCAAATAACTGTAACTAAAGGGCTGAAAAATCCCCCATAGCTTCCGGGGTAGGGGTTGTAACTTATACAAGTTGTCCATTGTTAACATATAAGGTTATGTGGAAGGGGTGGTCGTATTAACTTTGAGGAGGGATCATTCTATTGGAAATTAAAAACTTCTAGTTCTTTTACAAGAGGCTAAAGTGACCAAAGGGCAATCAGCCCACCCCCTTTTCCCAATATGCATCCAGTCAAAATTTGAGATAGCCATTTTGTTCAAAGTAGTCCAAAGGCCAAACAACTATGTCTCCAGAATTGAACACACTCCCCCCCCCCCCCAACACCACCACCAGCCTCCCAGGGAAAGGGCTGTGAGTTTTGCACGTTGCTTATTGTTACTTTTATACTTTATTTGCTTCGAGTGATTTTGAAAAAACAAAAAATTGAAAAACTTGGAACAATGGCAATAAAAAACGAACGGAAATTAATTAAAAATAAACTTTCCGAAAAAGAAGTTTTTTAAAGAAAAGTAAAGGCCATATTAAACTTAAGATCAGAAGAAAATAGAAACCTACAATAGCTTAAACCTAAAATGACCAGAAATTACTATTAAAGAATGAATGAAACCCAAAACGAACATAAATTAAACAAACAATCATAGTAAACAAACATGCAACAGGTACCACATAAATGAATAAACAAATCTTAGAACAAGTAGAACTTAAATTGAATATGCAAATCAAGCTTAAAACAAACAAAAATAACTACAAACAAGGATTTGGCTACTGCCCCCTGCCGTGACTGTAAAACTATCAAGCCTTCGGCGTCATTTGCACTTTACTAAAAAACGAATTACATTACAAATATTTTCTTTAGTACTTACTACGACAATGAAAATAAAATGAATCCAATGAAAAAAAAAGCACTTGAACTGATGAGTTTTTTCAGCAATTAATATCATTATATATCAAATATTCAGTTTAATTTTATTAGTTCTTTCCAAGACTGTCCAAGGTACACATACTTGTCAGTAAAACGTCAATGATGCAGTAAGCTTTATACTTTTACACTTAGGGAAGGGGGCAGTAGCCAAACCCTTGTTTATAGTGATTTTTATTCCTTTTTAGCTTGATTTACATATTGAATTTAGGCTTTACTTGTTTTAAGATTTATTCATTAATTTATAATAGTACCTTTTTATGTTTGTTTGCTATGATTGTTTATTTAATTTCTGATCGTTTTGGGTTTAATTTTTTTTTTCTGCAGATTTTAACTTTAATATGGCCTTTATTTTTCTTTGAAATATTTCTTTTTCGGAAAACTTCGTCTTTTTTTTAATGGATAAGCACAGGGTTCGAGAGCCGATGGGATTTTTTTCTTGCGGTATTTTCTTTACTTTTTTGCGGCACTCTTTGTGAAATAAATTGTTTTAACAATAGACAATATTGCTTAGTGTCCTCAGATTTCTTTATCTTTTAAGTTAACTTATAAACTAAACAAAAATAACCCCTTGTTGTCGTTACGCCACCTCAAATCAAGAATATACACAAGGATGGAAATTTCTAAATGCTTTTGCTAACCCTTTGTACTGTTGCCAAAACTGGACTGAGGCCCAACTACAAACCCAACTTTAAAAGCAGTTATAAACACAGAACATTAGAAACAATTTTTTTTCATGGTCTAAACTCGTCCCTTCACTGCCCCTTGTTGTGATTCTGATTTTTACCTTATATCCTTCATCTTTCTTTTCTTTTAAGGCATCTGTTAACTTGGTCAATTTATCAAGAGCATCCACTTGCCTAATAAGTACCCTTAAATGATGGCCAAGACCACGACAGAAAGCTTCTAAATACAGACAAAACCGTCTGTGAACAGCTGGGTCATGCAATTCCGACCTGAAATCAAGGAATGTACCAAATATAGGATAGACCAAAAAACAGCTAAATCCTCTAAAGAAAGAATCCAACAATAACACAACACTAGAGATTTAAAGACTGGAGGGCTGTTTTGATCTTAGTGATAAGGTAATTATGGCATTTTAAAGCTACAAAACGCAACCAAGAATTCTTCCAGAGGGAGGGTATGGGCTAAAAGAAGCTTTGTTTTTCCCGAAATCTATATAAACACATTTTTCACTTGTCACACATTTTTCACTTGTCTATTTGTAAACTCTCTATATAAAGTCTTCTTGTTACATAGGAAGAGGGGGGAGGGCGAGAGAAATACCACAATCCACCCTCTGGCGTCCATGTTAAGTTCGAAAGGAGCGAAATTTTACTGCGGCACCTTGGTTTTACGTCAAATGATAAAAAAAAAGATTCTTGGCGCAATAAATATTCAGCTTTGTTTTTTTCCCATATGACAGCAGAAAATGAATTCCTCCAGCCGGCAAAATATGTTTAAAAAATTAAAATAAAACTCTTATGTTCTTGTAAAAATGTACATTTACGTTTCATTTAAAGCCCTCTAAGAATATCCCACTCTATAAAGACACAAATATAAATTTTACCTAACCTGAAATTAGTCCAAAATTTGGATAGATGTTTACATTTTTAAAAACAGAAAAGAATACAATCAAAACAAAAATTAAGTTTACGTGAAACAACGAAAAGGACTGCAGCAATCATATTTGCAATGATCAGCTTCGTTTCTCTATTTGAAAAGACTAGATATTTCTATTTTGACATCACTACATCCAAAGTATAAACATGTAATGACTAAATAAAATTTTGAAATGTCTAGTCGCTAGTTTTGAAGGAACTTGTGTAGTTTATAGCAAAACAGAGTCAACAGGATTTGTGTTACCAGAAAACATAAAGTTTGAGTAGCGACAGAATAATTATGGGGTCTCGGATGATTTCGGATGACCACGTGCAGAGTTTCCCTGCAGCGGGAAATAAAATGTCTTTATGTAGCCAAATACTCAAATCACTTTTATTTCAGATCCGACTTCAATTACATGAAGAAAAACAATATGTTCATGTGGTCAAGTAATCAGGTCACTTTTGTTCTAGGTTAGACTAAAAAAAATAGTTTATTCGCTGGGACGATTGTTTTTTAAAGTAACTAAAAAAAATTCCTACTAAAATGTAAAAATGACCCTGTTTTTAGATAGCAAACGTTGTTTTTTTTTGTGGGGGAGGGAGAATCTTTCACATGAGCAGTCCTCAGGGAACTTTTTTCGGGAGACTAGAATATTTCAACTTCAATTTTGCTTGATTTATTCGATTGACTCTTATTCCAAATCAAAATAAACAGCATTCGATCGACAAAAGAGCAATCTGAATGAAAATGTATCAAGATGCCTCTGTCTGTAATTGAAAATCAAATAAACCTTTTTAGTGCTGGTAGAAACGCTGAATACCCTTTGAAAGAAACCCTGGTAGAAACCCTTTAATTGCACAGGTACTTAAATTAGCTTTTCTCTTCGAGAAACTTTCTAGAAAGAGCAGAAAACTTCGCTTTCAATCTGGCATGCCACTCGTAATTGAAACAGTGACATCGCTTTCTTGCTTCCAGTTGACAAACTTATAGTTTTCTATTAAAATTGATCCTAAATGGACTGCATGGTGGATCGCTGAGAGAACGTTAACATGCCAGAGAAGATTTTGTTCATTTCAACCTTAGTCTTTAGGACTATTTATTTTAGGTATTATTTCTATTTCAGTTTCCAAAAGATAGCTTTGGAGCTTTTCATATACCATATTTACAAAACAATTTGGTTCTTTAATCTTAGTCCGGCCAAATAATCAAAACACACCAAGCATAGTTAAACGTACTCGGGCGTTGCGTCAAATAAATGGTATACACTATTTAAAATGTAGGCGAAAAGAATAAAGGTAGTTTTTCATGCCCCTTCCTCCCCTCCTTCGAAATTTTGTAGTTTTATCACATTTTTAACTTCATATAAATTCCTCATGCTATAACCATTTTTCTTTTTAAGTTTTATGGATCCTTGTCCGTAGAAGAGGATAAATAAAAAAAAACTACCTTTCAGTACAAATAAGAAATATGTCAAAACAATTGAGAAAAGTAATATCGCAGAAGATGGCCCACCTCGTGAGTCATATATTAGCTTGCACTTTTCTCTAATGGTTTCTTATAATATTTATCTATTTTGGCTATTTTGCCATGTTGGATATTTAATTCCTCTTGATTTTCAGGAATATTTCTAGTCTACGCTGTTATTATGAAGGCAAAAAGTAACATTAAACTCCAAATGAGCAGAATTTATTTCGTATAAGAGGGGGCTACCCCTTCCTCGTCTCTATTTCTGCCTCATGGTCGTAGAAACTTCGGAGGATCCTCATTCGATCAGAAATTCGTTTATCTAGTCCGTTTTTTTTTAAGTCAACAGTGACTGGAGACCAGCCAGCCTCTATCCTAAATTGTTTTTGAAAGCTGGTCTTTTTGTTACCCCTTAGGACACCTGATTGGCATTTCGAAATACTTATTTTGTTCCTTCTCTTTGGCCGCTCAATTTGCGTGTCGGGGAATTTTCCATGGGAGTGGGGTTGGGAATTATCAGGGGAAATTTTCACCAGGCGAATTTACAGAGGAAAATATCCCCCTGTAAACGCCTAGACCTCACAATAATGATCAAGAGAGGATTCAAAAAGATTATTAAAAGCAGCTACACAGAAAAACCCAAAAAATTATCCTATAACAGACTGCTAAATGATTCAATCTGATTGACCAGTCTCCAACCCTTGGGCCGTGCCATATTTTGGATTCATTCGATATTAATTTTACGAGGCTAGTTGTTTTTTCAGCTTCATAGATATATGTAAATGCCTGTGAAAACTACGCAAAAGTAAACCACACCTTACCCTGGTATTCTTTCGTCTCCCAAAGTTCGCTGTTGGGCTTTACCTTTATGCGGGGCTCCAACGGCGTCAATAAAGTTAATAAAGCTTTCCACAAAGTTAATAAACCGTTTTCTCCGCACAACTTTGTTGACTTTATTGTTGTCGGGAAAAACTTAAACTTTATTTAACTTTTTCTTTAACTCCACAAAGTTCAAGCAATAGCAGAAAACCTGCGGAAAATGTCAAATAAAAAACATACAAATTAGTGTCAACAAATCTAATAGTTTATATTTTTTTTAAATATTTTGTATGGTAAAAGAAACTAAAAACTGTTTCCATTCATTATTAAAACGAAAAAAAAATTGCTTTAAAAGATGGTTTTCACAGCTCCATGTCTGACTATTTCAGTTACTTTCTATGAAGAATTGTTGTAAAGTTTAAAAAAGGTGAAATCCATGCGAGAGTGGGACAAACTTTGATCTGCACTTTCATAAAAGTACTTTAATATCTTTAATGACGTAGTGGGAGCCCCCCATTAGAGTACCATTTAGATAAATTATTTACAAATTTATATAGCTGCTGAAAATGCAATCTGAAATGACTATTGATCCTCATTGCTGTTAAACTTTTGATTATCAAAGTCATTTAAAAAAAAAGATATGTTTAAAAAATAGAAAAATATACATTTCCATATTAGATATATTGTCACTGGTTTTTAATAGCTAGGGTGGTTTTGGGTTCTTTGGGGGATTAGGTCTTGGTGGGATGCTCAACAAAAACAAACCTTATGTTTTTGCAGCCCGCTGATATTCTAGCAGATTATTCAAAATTTTTAAGGAATAATAATCCCTAAAAAGACACTAATTAGAACTAATAAATTGGAATCAGATGTGTTAAGCAGGATATTCTTAAGCAGGAGATGTAAAAAACTGAAGAAATATTCATAATTTTAGCCAAAAACAAATTTTGGCAACCAAGACGGGCAGAAATTAATTAAGAAAAAGCTTTCTGAAAAAGAGGTTTTTCCACGGAAAGTAAAGAGCCATAGAAAAATTGAGACAAGTAGAAATAAATTCTTATAATAATTCAAACTCAAAACAACCAGAAATTGTTGTTAAAGAGTAAATAAAACTGAAAACGAACAGAAATTAAAATAAATGATCATAACAAACATGAACATAATAAGTACTGATAGAGATAGTTCTTAAAACGAGTAAAAAATTAAATTGAACATTCAAGTGAAACTTAAAACGAACAAAAATTATTATATACAGGAGTTTCACTGCTTCCAGCTTTCTCCTCCTCTTGCCGTAAAAGCCTAAAACCTCTTACGTCACTTGCACTTTGCTGAAAACAGATTATATACAAATATTTGCGATTACCGCAACTTAAAATCTTGAACTGTTGAGTTACCAGGAACTAAAATCATTATGTACAAATATTCAGTTTATTTTCATTAGTTCTTTCCAGTCATCTTGATTATTATAATGATTTATTTTTTAATTGTCGTTGATGTTCTGAAACAAAAGAACACAGTTCAAAATACATACAGTTTTAAATAAAACGCAAATGAGGTAATGAGCTCTATACTTTTACGGCTATAGAAGGGGGGCTGTAGCCAAACTCCTGTCTGTAGTAGTTTTTGTTCGTTCCAAGTTTGACTTGTATGTTCAATTTAATTTTGACCCGTTTTAAGATTTATCTATATTGATACCTCTTATCTTTAAGTTTTACTATTATCGTTTGTTTTAGTTATGCTTCTTTGGATTTTATTTATTCTTTAATAATAATTTCTGTTGTTTTGAGTGGAAATTATTATTTTTATTTATTCTGCTGGTCTTAACTATAATATGGCTCTTTACTTTTCTTTGAGAAACTTCTTCTTCGGAAAGTATTTTTTAAATTAATTTTACATAAAAAATGTATTTTTTTCATGCTTTCGGGATAGTCAATAGACCCTTTAGAAGTTTGGGGAATGATTTTAACTCACCCAAAATTTATGTCAGTTACAGTTCAACACCCCATCATCATTAAAATAGCTATCCCTGATTGTCCGCAAGAGAAAACAATAAGCCTTATGTTAGAGTTTGCAAGAAAATTATGTCTAAGCTTTTTTTGCGATGCAGATCTGAAACCTACCCCATGTGGGTTTTAATTAATCAAAACCCTTCGCCTAACTCGTAAAGCTTAAAAAATAAAACACTTCCAGAAGAAGAAAGCTCCAAAAACCATTCTTCATCTTATTTAAAATAGCTTGAACGATACAAGTAGGCCTACAAAAGATTTTCGACCACGTAGGGACGAGTGGGGGTATAGCATTTCAATAGAAGAGGCAAAACTACAAAAATATTTTTACCATAGATGAGGATTATGAGAAAAATACAAAAAATATATATTAAAATCTTGATATTTAGCAGGCGAAATAAGCCCAGAGCCCGAATTGGTTTTTCAACGGCTTCGATCATTTGATAGGGAAATAAAATAGAACAAATCAAGTCTTATAGAAACAACCTTACTTTAAATGCCAGAAAAGGTAGTGACCAACTTTTTTATTGGCAAGGCCTCGGCTCAGTAGAAATTTGAAAAGATCATTGTCCAAATAAGGCTCGTATTTTAAGGTCTGCACAAGCTGGAGAAGATACTGAAAAAAAAAACAGTTCATATTTAAAAAGGAATTTAGAAAAGCACCCAAACAAACTAGCTATATTGAAATAAACGCCATTTTTTATAAATACACCATTAAAACAGTTAACATCCTTCCAAGCTCAAGACTCAAATTACATGATAACTATAGGAATATAAGGAGACTAGGATACTGCAACACGTTCAATATTACTACAAATTCTTAAGGTTCAAATGAGACACGCAGCTAGGATTTTAGGCAGCAATATCGGCACTTGTTCCTCTTTGCAGTTTTCTGTAATTATCTAACAGGATATACTTTTTAAATTCAGTGAATTAAAGTGTGATGCTCCGCTCTATAGGCTGCTGACACCTCACTCGGTTTTTGACAGATCTCTAGAACAATTAGACGAGAAAACGTGATGGTTTAGTTTGTGGTATTAAGCTCAAAAAAACATATATTAGACCCTCTCTGACTAAGAAAAAGCATCCATACTATTCAGAAACTCGCTATAGATTCATATTTGTATCAATTTATTCAATTAGAAAGGACATGGTACATACGGAGGTCGTTGGGATACCAACTAGCGACTACTAATCCTAAATTAAAGCTAAAGCTTAATTTTAGCTTAATATTAAATATTAAATAATATAGATTATATAGACTATACTCTTTACATAGGTTATAGTTTTAGACTACGAGCAAGCGTTTGATTCAGCTGATAGAAGAGCTTTAGCGAAGGTTTTATCCTTGCAAGGTATACCAGACAAACACAAGAAAGTGATTACGCTATGTACAAGAAGGTCATTGCTGCGGTTAAGGTAGGGAAGGACGTTAGTTGCTGGTTTCGTATTAAATCAGGAGTTAAGCAGGGTTGTGTTCTATTCCCATTTACATGGATTATTTTGATGGACTTAGTCCTAAGGAGGCAGAGCAAAAGCAATGAGAAAACACGGAATCAAATGAGGAAACAAAACTTTCTAACACTTAAATTATGCTGATGATTCAAATAGCTTAGATGAAAATGTTAGCAAAAAGACCAGAGCTTGTACATGTTTTGCGAACTCAGGGTGCTAGAATAAATTTAAAAATAAATATGAAGAAGATTAAGTCACTAAACCTAGGAATAAGAGAAGAAAATGAAGGAATAAGAGAAGAGAAAGAATAAGAGAAGATGCAAAGGTGCAGTTGGGTAACGAGAAGATCGATCAAGTGAAGAACTTCCCTTGCCTAGGTAGTGTTATTGGTAAAGACAATATGTTAGTGCTGTGAATAAGTTAAAAGAAGAATAGCCAAGCCCAGTGTGTGTTTACATACTTGAAAAGCTTAGAAGAATAGGAGATAGGTCTGCAAACCAAGATTAGACTATTGGAAGCTACAGCTGAAGTATGGTTCCGAAGCATCACGGTGGAAGATTTGTTAGATTTGTCCACAGAAATTCCCTACAGACTGTTTTGGGTACCAGCCTGACAAACCGTATTTCAATCAGGAGGCTGTGCGAAAAGTGCGGTTCAATCCCACTTTCTAGGGCTATAAAGAGAGAAAGGCTGAGATGGCTAGGGTACATTCTGCGGATGAAGGATGACAGATTACCAAAGATTGTCCTTTTCGGACATCCATCAAGAGCAAAACGAAAGCCAGGTCGTCCCCGGTGGGGTGGGATGACGGCATAAGGAAAGATTTAAGGGAAATAGGAACTTCGTGAGAGGGTATAAAGCGGAAGATGTTGAATAGATTGGAATGGAGGACTGTGCGTAGCTGTGTTGGCCTCAGGCGGCTTGGTGCTGCTGTGAGTTATTAGTAGTAGTAATATAGTTTGCAATTACAGTTTTGAAACACAATTATCAATTATATCCCAATATCTAACATTATTTGCTTAAAATTGAACCTAATCTAAAGAAGTCAGATGAAACACACTATCTCTCATAACTCAACCCTTTTGTTTAGATTTTGTACAGAAAACCCAAGATCAAATCTTCAGAAAATCGGAAAATCATTCACAGATATATGACATTTATTACATTTTTGCTAAACTATCGCAATTTTTTTAAGAGGCGATAGGCATAAACTCAGACTGAAGTTTTCATCCGTAAGATTTGGTTAGTATTTGGGCATGAACTGTAAGGCTGATTATAAAAACAAAAAGAATTATTTTTGTATTGTTTTAAAAGGTTTACCAAAAACTAAAAAGAGTAAGACAATAAGTAAAAAAAAAAACATAACACTTGTATCTCCAAATGTGCAAAAAGTGAGAAAAAAAAGATATGTCATTCCAAAAATACATGTCTTTACAATAATCACAAGTTTTATTTCCAATTACAATGAAAGTAACAGATTACATTTATTTTTTCTTTTTACTGCAAACTTGAAAAATAAAAAATTTTTAAGCCTAAACAATTAAAAAATCACCGTTTGCGTCAACCCTTCATGTTTAAATCTTACTCTTAAAAAAATTTAATTTTGGAGTGCCAGGAAAAACTTTAGTTTTTTAGATATCAGCCAAAAAATTTATAATTTTTGGCACATTTGGAGATCAACTCATTTGTTTCAAATGTTTTAATATTTTCCATTTTTGATAAGATTAATCATAGTCTAAAACTTTGAAGATATATGAATAGTCTAAGGGAGATCCATAATTTGGTGCAGCTGCAATTAAAACTAAAGACAGGCAGTAGGCCCACATTTCTTGAATTCGTTTTTGCTGTTTTAACTTTTTTTTATGGGATAGGAAGAAAATATTCCGAGGGAGAGGAGAGAAAGCAACAATGCTTTACAACAAAACTTTAAAGATATGAACTAGTCTAAGGGAGATCCATAATTTGGTGCAGCTGCAATTAAAACTAAAGACAGGCAGTAGGCCCACATTTCTTGAATTCGTTTTTGCTGTTTTAACTTTTTTTTATGGAATAGGAAGAAAATATTCCGAGGGAGAGAGGAGGTTTAAAACCTGTCAGCTCATAATTTTAAAAGATATTGGGGCCTCCCTTAGACTTTAGTTTTTCTCCATTAGGTAGTTTATACACCAGAGATAGCAACAATGTTCCTTTGGTTCATCTATTGTGGTGTAAAAAATCGAAAAAAATCTAAAAAATAGCTACCTTTCAAACTTTTAAGATTTAAGAATATATATTAGACTTTTAATAGTAATTTTAAGTTCGTTTTTCAAATTAAAAAAAGTTACAGTAATCAGAATCCAATTCTCATGTTTTTCTTGACTGATCAGCTAAGAAAAAACAAAGTTTCCCCCAAAATATCAGGCCAAATCATCACCAGCGATTTTGCAAAGTTCGCAAAGTTATTGTTAGGTACAGGTTACTAAGTTACTATTATCTATTATGGTTACTTAAAAAGGGGCACTAGAAACTTCAATTTTTGATCGAATGGACACTTTTCCGATCATCTAGGATCACTGGTTCAATACGATTAACTCTGAAAACAGAGACAATAAAAAAAATAAGCACATATCCTTGATCTTTCCTCTGGCAAAAAAATCCAAAATTCCACATTTTTGTATATAGGAGCTTAAAAAATTTTGCAATAGAGTTTTCTGATAGGCTGAACCTGATGGTGCGTCCATCAGGTACTAAAACTAAGCCAAGATAACATGACATTTTTGGGATGTCTCCTCCTTTTTTAAAAATGTGACAATTTTTCAAGCTCGTAACTTTTGATAGGTAACATTAAACTTTACGAATATTATATGTTTTGAATCAGCATTATATATTTGGATATCTATATTATCAAAAATCAGTTTTTTTTTTAGTGTTTCCGTAACTATTGAGCTTGTCTCTTCTTGCTTACACTTAGCCAAGACGAACCGTTTGAAAGGAAAAAATATATTCTTATGATTGAATGACTTTGAACTTGAACGACTATGTTGAAGGCCGCACTATTCCAAAAAATTGAAAATAATTCTGCATCATAAATTATTAAAAACTTAGTACAAGAAGAATTAAAACTGATAAAAAGAAAAAGATCTTGAGATTTGACTTTCAAGCCACAAAAAAGCTGAGAGCCCGATGCCACATAAACAGAAAAGGACAAAAAAAAAATTAATATGTAATTTTACTACTAATACTACTAAAACATTTCATACACAAGACATTCAGTGTTAATGAAAATCACGGCTTAAAATTGAAAGAGTGGCTGTTAGGTCTCTGTAGAAAAAAATTAAGAACGAAAATCTGAAAAACCGATAGCATCATTTGGGCACTAGCAGACACTGGTTTAAATGTTCACATTTCAGGCTAATTTTACCAAAATACTAAAAACTAAGCAAATTAGATGTACATAATCCCAAATATTAAAAAATATGTATATATTGAATCTAGACCAATAACTTTTGACGAAAAAATTCTTAAATTCAGTTGAATAATTTGGAGATATTTCTTGCTCTCACGCAGAAGACTTGCAGAAGGCCATTCAGAAAACTGTTGTTCCTAAGATGTCAGACACCCCTCCTTCAAAACATTATTAGACTTGACAGGTATGCACTTATTTCTGTACCTATTTCTGAAGGTATGAAGGTATATCTGAAGGTAATAGGTATCTACCTATTTCTGAAGTGCGTTCTACTAATCAGCAATACATCGTCGGAGTACACGAGATACGTTATCTCCACCCCGTTAGAAAACGAAGTGGGTGAAAAGGCCATCCAGATCATCAGCAATCGCTGATGTTCCAGTAAAGTAGCTTCGCATATACAGTTTTATTAATTCCCGCTTCAATTCAAAGAAATCAACTGCCTGATGATGATTAACAGAATCGAAAACTTTCGAAATATCAACTGTACAAAGGAACACTGAATCATTCTTAGGTTGCGCGTCAACAAGGATCTTAGACAGAATTCAAGGGGCATGTTGACAGCCAAGACCCTTCGACAAAGCGATTTGATTTTTTACCGTAATCTTCAACATTGGTAATGAGTAATATTACATACTTAACACTTTAATCACATTACAAGCAACTGTGATTGGTCTATGTGATTCCCAATAATCTGCAGATTTACCTCTCTTTAGCACAGACATTATATGGCCAACTAGAAAACCGTTTGGCACGATTCGATTACATAAAATCATTTGAAAAATCGATTGGAGATGAGATAGAATATCACTCGGTGCTCTAACAAGGTGTTTGCAGCAGAAACCTTCACTGTCGGGTTAGGATGAGGGTTTCACCTTCAGTAAAGCTTGTTGGAAGCTAGTAATTGTAACAGCAGGGAAATGTGATTGTGTGAATCGAGCGGGCAGTAGTAAATGAACATAAGCAGAAAATTTCCACTGATTGAAAGATTCTTATCAGAAAAAGTGTCTTTAAATAATATTCTTCCAATTCACTAAGTGAGAGATTGGAAGGTGGTTGGCCGTACAAACTTTTTTCAGCTTTATGAACTTGGCGCCATGATTTCTGCGAACCAGAGAACTGCAAAATTCCTTTTAGGCAAAATTTACGGAGTTCTTTTTTGTAGTTACGCTTTGCCCTGCACTTTAATCAAAAGTGGTACCACGACCGTGGTCTTCCGTAGGCAATAAAAATGCGCAGCCAAGCCTTGGTGTGCTGTCTAGCCTTCACAACATCAGGGAGATATAGACCTGAACTTGGTTTCTCTGAACCAACTCAAAACCTTCTGAGTGGAACTGCAGAGGCTTCATCACTACGTAGAAATGTAGAACTCGTTCATTATATAAATTAAATAAAAAAAAACAAGTTTTTTAAACTGAAAGTAAGGAGCGACATTAAAACTTAAAACGAACAGAAATTATTCCGTATATGAAAGGGGCTGTCCCCTCCTCAAACGCCTCGCTCTTTACGCTAAAGTTTTTTATTGTTTTAAAAAAAATAAAGTTGTGAGACAGAGTCAAACTTTAGCGTAAAGAGCGAGGCGTTGAGGAGGGGACAGCCCCTTTCATATACGGAATAATTTCTGTTCGTTTTAAGTTTTAATGTCGCTCCTTACTTTCAGTTTAAAAAACTTGTTTTTTTTTATTTAATTTCTGATCGTTTTTTAGTTAATGCAGCTTTTATTTTGGCTAACCGTCATTGAATAACTAAACAAAAAATTTGCATAAAAATTTTACTTTCCTTTTGCTAAATGGATGTCTTTACAAATTAACTTACGTAACTAACTTCTATATTCGTATATTTTTCTTCTGGCAAAAAATACAAAGTTGCAGATTTTTGCAGATATGAGCTTGAAACCTATGTAATAGGGTTTTCTGATACGCTGAATCTGACGGTGTGATTTTCATTAAAATTCTTTCACTTGTAGGGGATGTTTCCCCCCTCTTTAAAAAATCGAGTAAATTTTCTCAGGCTCGTAGCCTTTGATGAGTAATACTAAAACTTAATAAAATTTATATATTTAGAATCAGCATTATAAACACATTCTTTTGATACATTTATTGACATCAAAATTCCGTTTTTAAAAGTTTCGATTACTATTGAGCCGTATCGCTTGTTTTTTTATTGTTTTTTTTTTATTACGTATATGTTATTACGTATATGAGGGGTTCTCCCCTTAGTCAATACCACGCTCTTTACGTTAACAGTTAAAAAAAAATTTGATTCACAAACCCCTGAATCACAAAGGCCGTTTAATTAGAATAGATAGCTCTTTGAAAGCACTAAAAAAAACTGTAGCGTAAAGAGCGAGGTATTGACTTGGGGGAGAACCCCTCACATACGTTATAATTTCTGTTCGTTTTAAGTTCTAATGTTCCTTCTTACTTTCAGTTGAAAAAAACTTGTTTTTTTTTAACATAATTTTAATTTCTGATCGTTTTTTAAATATAAATGCTTGGAATCCGGCGCCCCCCTTCATAGAAATGTCCCTTGCCCCAAAAGAAACATCCTCCACGGAAAGATTCTCCAGAGTAACCCCCCTCCTCTAGCCCCCCCCCCCTCCAGAAAAAAATCCTTCCTGAAAATGTCTGTATACTTCCCAATAACCAATAAAATAATGCTGGCAAGTCCGGCGCCCCCTTCATGGCAATTTCCCTTCCCCCATGAAAACTTCTTCATGGACAGATCCTCCAACATAACCCCCAGCCCACCCTTCCCTCCCAGTACCAGAAAAAGAAACCTCCTGAAAACTTCTGCATACTTCCAATAACCAATACTATATGTTAACATTGGGTAAAGTTCATAACTTTTAGCCCTCCCCTGGGGACTTCGGGGGATTAAGTCATCCTAAAAGACATATTTTATCATATTTTCGACCATGCTGAACAAAATGGCTATCTCAAAATTTTGATCGGGTGACTTTGGGTTAAAAATAAGCGTGGGAGGGGGGCCTAGTTGCCCTCCATTTTTTTTTGGGGTTACTTAGAAAGGGCACTAGAACTTTTAATTTCCGTTCCAATGAGCCCTCCCACGATATTCTAGGACCCACTGGGTCGATACGATCACCCCTGAAAAAAAAAAAAAAAAAAAAAAAAAAAAAAACACGCATCCGTGATCTTTCTTCTGGCAAAAAATACAAAATTCCACATTTTTGTAGATAGGAGCTTGAAACCTCTACAGTAGGGTTCTCTGATACGCTGAATATGGATGGTGTGATTTTCATTAAGGTTCTATAACTTTTAGGGGGTTTTTCCCCCTTTTTTGAAAATCAGCCAAATTTTCTCAGGCGCGTAACTTTTGATGGTAGCACTAAACTTGATGAAAGTTATATATTTGAAATCAGCATTGAAATCTGATTCTTTTGTGATGTATCTATTGGTATCAAAAACCCGTTTTCTAGAGTTTCGGTTACCATTGAGCGGGTCGCTCCTTACTTACAGTTCGTTACCACGAACTGTTTGATTAAGATCAAGCTTTGATGCCAAGTGGCTCGCCCTGACTGCTAGGATATGGTATGGTACTTTAATAACAGATAGTAAAGTAATAGCAGTTAGAAAAAATAGAGCGATGTCACACTTTGGACCAGTCCCTTTTGTTGTACCACTTCGATTTGCACTTTGGTATATCAAGCGGAGGAGGAAACTTAAACGCAATTGGTTGGTGATCACTGCAGGTCTCAGACTCAAGGACTATGATAGAGGCGAAATATATTTGCATTTTTTGCGAGCAAACAATGCGATCTAAGTCATATGTAGCGCCAGTATTGTGAGTGTATGTAAAGTGTTCGCTTGTGTTACAGACCATATAAGCAGGAGGAACGCGTTCAGGAAAGTGTCGCTACGCGCTCCCAGCAAGGCGTGGAATACAGTTCAAATCACTGCAAACAATCCAGGGCTTATTTTCAGAACACGTAGCCGGAAGGAGCTTTGCGATATCGTCACAAACTTTAGAGAATCAGGTCAAGAAACATCCGTGTGGTATTTTAGTGGGCATATAGACATTCACAGAACCTTTCTCTGAATTGATAAGGCTATAGTTCTATCCGTAGAAGAGATCAGTTTTGTCTTTAAAGTCCTTTTACAAATATAGCCAGACCACCGAAGGGTGCCCTCTCGTCTCCTTAGCTGCAACAAAAAAAATAATCTTCGTGGAGGATGGATCTTCGAAAGAAAATTTAGATTGTCCTTTGTCAAGTGGTGTTCCTGAATACAAATCAACAACCATGTTACATATTGGACTTATCAGGGTTTGCAGCGGTAGTGGTAACCTAGTAAGCGACGATCACGTCCCATGCTAAGAAATTAAAATAGCCCATAATTTCTAAAATTAATTTCAGATCGAACTAAAAGTACAACATTAGAACTACCTTGTCTAAAACCTTCCTATAAAGGGAACACTTCCATTGGTTTGAACAACAAGGAAAACTCATTGGCTGAAAAACAAAGAAATTGCTCATTATCATGATATCTCGCATTGACAGCATCGTTGTTTTTTTCTTTCCGTTTTTTTTTTTTTTTTTTTTTTTTTTTTTTTTTTTTTTTTTTTTTTTTTTTTTTTTTTTTTTTTTTTTCAAACAGTTCGTGGTAACGAACTGTAAGTAAGGAGCGACCGGCTCAATGGTAACCGAAACTCTAAAAAACGGGATTTTGATACCAATAGATACATCAAAAGAATCAGATTTTAATTCTGATTTCAAATATATAAGTTTCATTAAGTTTAGTCTAACCCATCAAAAGTTACGTGCCTGAGAAAATTTGGCTGATTTTCGAAAAAAGGGGGAAAGACCCCCTAAAAAGTTATAGAACCTTAATGAAAATCACACCATCATATTCAGCGTATCAGAGAACCCTACTGTAGAGGTTTCAAGCTCATATCTACAAAAATGTGGAATTTCCATTTTTTGCCAGAAGAAAGATCACGGATGCGTGTTTATTTGTTTGTTTGTTTGTTTGTTTGTTTGTTTGTTTTTTTTTTTTTTTTTCCCAGGGGTGATCGTATCGACCCAGTGGTCCTAGAATATCGTGGGAGGGCTCATTGGAACGGAAATTAAAGTTCTAGTGCCCTTTTTAAAGTGACCAAAAAAAATGGGAGGGCAACTAGGCCCCCTCCCACGCTCATTTTTTTCCCAAAGTCACCCGATCAAAATTTTGAGATAGCCATTTTGTTCAGAATGGTCGAAAATATGATAAAAATGTCTTTTAGGATGACTTGATCCCCCAAAGTCCCCAGGGGGAGGGCTGAAAGTTATGAACTTTACTCAATGTTAACATATAGTATTGGTTATTGGAAAGTATACAGACTTTTTCAGAGGAGATTTTTTCTGGTAGGTGGGGGAAGGAGAGGGTCGGGGGCTATATGGAAGGATCTTTCCATGAAGGAAGTTTTCAGGGGGGAAGGGACATTGCTATGAAGGGGCGCCGGATTTCCCAGCATTATTAAAGAAAAAGATCAGGAATTAAATAAAAAAAAAACAAGTTTTTCAACTGATCAACTGATTGTGATTAAGAGGTCATTTTTCAAGAACTGGAAAAAATTCGAACATAGTTTAAAGAGCAGGGTATTGACTAGGGGGCGAACCCTCTAATATACGTGTTAAAAATTTATGAATATAGAAGTTCGTTACGTAAGTTAATTCTAAGTTACGTATATTTATTACTAATAAAAACGTTCGTAAATAAAATTAAACAAGTTTCGTGAAAGCCATTTAACCAAATATAATATGCAAATTTTGTTTTTAATTATTCATGTACGGCGAGCCAAAATCAAACCTGCATTAATTCAAAAACGTTCAAAAATTAAATAAAAAAAACAAGTTTTTTTAACTGAAAGTAAGGAACGACGTTAAAACTTAAAACGAACAGAAATTATTCCGTATATGAAGGGGGCTGTCCCCTCCTCAACGCCTCGCTCTTTACGCTAAAGTTTGACTTTCTCACAACTCTATTTTTTTAAACAATAAAAAAACTTTAGCGTAAAGAGCGAGGCGTTGAGGATGGGGACAGCCCCCTTCATATACGGAATAATTTCTGTTCGTTTTAAGTTTTAACGTCGTTCCTTACTTTCAGTTAAAAAAACTTGTTTTTTTTATTTAATCGCTGCTAATGGGGCACTGAAACATAACAGAGAGCTGTTTAATGACCCATTTTAAAGGAAATTGCTGTATTTTGACAAAATTTTTGTAATTAAAAGAAAATTATTTACGAAATAAAACCAATTTTTACGAAAAAATACATTTTTGTATAGCACTGGAGTAACGAATGTTATTACATCATCTTGCATACAAAGATCAAAGTAGGATTTTTAACATTATAAAAAGCATGTATATATGACAATTTAAGTTTTGAAAGTTTATGTTTTTGACGAGTATCTTCTATCCTTTTGTCCTTTACCCAGTATAGGGTAAGTTAGTTTAATTGCTGAACTTTATTCTAGCCAAACTTTTCCCTCCCTCTGCTTTTTTTTCAGTCTTCAAGTTGAAACATTTTTGATTATTTCGATGCATAATTCCACCTGTGTTTATTCTTTTATCAATTATCTTATTTTTATTTTATGTTTTTTAGGGCTTGCTCAGTGAGCCAAAGAATTGAAAAAAAATCATTTTCCAAAACGTTCACAGTAGAAATATTTGTTTGCCTATATTTTTTTTTAAAGTTTTTTTTTTATAATTTTCAACTAGTCTTTGTTTCTGAGAAGTAATATAGCTCTAAACATTTAAAATCTAGGAAACACTTTATCAACAACCTATTCTCAAACGAAGTTTTTTTCTTCTTGTATGTTAACAAAGTATTGGGTAAGTTAATTTCCCTATGAAACCACCTTCCCTTGTTTTGTGTTTCTCTTAGTTTTTAAGATTCACAATGCATGAGTAATAATCACATTGTCTGTTTCCTAAAATTGTGAGGCCAAAGTCATGGATAATGTTTAAGTAATTATCTTAATAAGCTCAACAACATTATAAGGAAAAAGCCTCCCCTCTCTAGTAAGTAAGTAAGTTTATTTATAACCCGCAATATAAAATAAATGCGGAGTAAAAAGAAAAAAATTAAATAACATTATCCACAAGGAAATAATAAGAAAAACACAACATAAATAACATAAGAATATTTATAAATCTCTAATCTGGAAAAAAAAAAAAGTGAGGGAGCCACTGGCACATATCTTCCTTGGAGTATTGGTCCTCAGATCCTTAGCGATGTTGTCAAGCAGCACTAGAGTGCCGATAAGTCCAAAATGAGCTCTTAAAGGCTGAGGCAAGACAGAGGGACAAAGCAAATTAGACTTTAAGCAAAATAGGATAGCGCCATGGGGCGTAGGGAGGGGGGAAGGGGGGCAGCTGCCCCCCCTAGACCTTCAAATTTTACATTAGATATGGCTGAAAAAGCAGATGGTTTGGAAAAAGCAGTTGATAAAACTATATCACATTATCGACTGCCCCCCCCCCCCTAGACAATATGCTGCCTAATGCTGCCTACGCCCATGGATAGCGCTTTAGCAAAAACTAATTGTAACTGAATTGCAGTTAAGCTTGAGAACGCAAGTTTAGCCTGAGCTTATGTTTATGAGCTCAGTAAATGTTTATGTCAGTTTGAATGTGACATTTGAAATTTGTTTAGCCAAAGGACGTTACTGAATAAACATTTATCTGATAAAAAAAAAAAACAAAAAACAATAACTCTATTAGCAATAACCTTATTGTATTTTTTTTAAGTCGGCGTAAAAGACTGCACTTTAAACGGTGAAAAAAAGAACATAGTAACTTAATGGTTCATTTATAAGTTTTTTCGTTTAATTTTGATCCAGAATCAAGGAAACTTGTTTGAAATTTTTCAAAACTAAGGAAAAGGATGAAATGTATTATAGAATTTTTGAGATGGTAACTCCTGAGCCTGTTTGTTGTATAGAATCCCGTAAATCACTATCTTAAGAGCTACCATAAATGGAAAATATTATAGTGATAGAAATTTCTGTAAGGCCTTCGTGTTTGGTGAAATATATGGAAAAAAACTCTGAATAAAAGTAATGATTGGGTTTGTTTAGAAAAACACCATAAGGTAATGGTAATCCCCAGAGGCCTGTATGGGATTAAACACAAACATTAAGGAAACCAATTCAATTGAAATAAGCCCAAAGATAAAAAAAAAAGAAGCTTTACTTACTAGGGTTAAGACACCCATACTACACAGAAATAAACAAAACGAAATCCCTATACAAAGCTCACAAAATTTGTTTTGCTAAAAAATTTGTTTCTTTCCTTTTTTTTGGGTGGGATTTGTTACCAGATCTTTTTTTTGCATTTGTTCGAATAGAAGTTGTTTTTTGTTCGTGTTTTTTCTTTTCGAAACTCCGTGTTTAATCCATATGTGTAATTTGGGTAATAAAGTACTCAGTTTGATTCTAAATTAAATATTCCTTAGTGACATGGCTAGACTCTGCATTTTAAACTCCTTCGTCGTCCCCTTCACTAGTGACTTTACACTTTTCAGCCAACAAGTACACAAGATGATTTTCGGGGGTGGGGGATCTTCTTTGTTTCTTATTTACGAATTTCTAAGAAAAGCAATTTCTTTTTTTTTTAATCAGTTGAGTTTTTCGCTAGTGCTTCAATTCAAGCATGTAATTAGGAGCTTTTTTCTGTTCTAAAGGAATTCTGAATGGTAATTAAATCAAGAATATATTCTTTTCCTTAGTGCTTCTTAAGGTGAAATGCATAATCGGTAAAACTGTGTTTATTTTAGTATTTTCGACATAAATTACAGAGTGAAACTCCTGAGCTTGTTTTGATACCAACGGACCGACTCCTAGAGAAATTTGTTACAACCATGTTTCATTTGTAATCCTATGTGAAGAGACAGTCTCATCAGGTCGATCGTTCTACATTGAATCTATAGAGTATTAATGTTCTCGTTATATTAAATGGGATACACGCCACCAACGTAAACATTAGAGACTCGGATCAGGTGCTTTATTTCTAGAGTCAGGCTCAGTAATTTCGCTCTGAAATAAAATTCTGCTAAATATTCGAAGCTACACCTAGCCGAGCTATTCGTTATCAATCTACACCTAGCCTTGTAATAATTGTGACTTGCATGTCGGGCGAGGGGGTCATGGCCTGATCCTTTCCCAAATATTAATGTTTTTAATACTTTCAGGTGTGTTCAGAGTTTTTGGTATTCCAGCGCCAGTGTGGGATGGTTTCGTTCACAAAAATTTAGCGTCACGTGTACGCTTTGAATAATTATGCTTATTTGTATTTCAATGATCAGTATAATGGAGTATTTTCGGTATAATAAAGAGTATTTTAAAACATTTTAATACTTTTTTTGTGGATTTTGGACAGAATTTTTTTTTTTTCACTGGAAAATATCAAACATGGAGTTTAGTCAAGAGGGAGCTAGATTAGTCAGAAAATTTGGGTGAGTGGTCTAGATGAAAAAAAAAAAGAAGAAAAAAAGTGAAATTACATCTATTGATCCATGATAAATGATTCTGATAATTTCATATGTTTTAACCTACTTCAGCATATTTCATCTAATCTATTTATGTCTAATCCACTATCATCATGCTTCATTATATAGTGACTATTTTTGCTATATATGGTGTAGCCGTTCTCTAGTGAAATAAAACTGTGAACGTATATATAAATTCACGTACGTACAGTAAAAGCAAGTGACCTAAAATTATAAGTTGAATTTTATTTTTTGTTCTAGTTTTATACTTCACTGAAGACAGCTATTAGATACAGAGTCGAATATTTAATTAGTTTTTTCTTCTAATTATTATTTGTTAGTTTTTTATTCTTTCTGCTTTTCACAATTTTGATTATTTTATTATTTATTCTTTCTTCGTTATTATTTTTTCTTTAAAGTACCAAGGACGCTAAGCATAAAAATTGGCTCTTTAAATTGGTCAATTGGAAACCTACCACAACCATTATACGTCTTAAAAAATTAGGAAAACCCGGGAAATCAATTTTCTATGCATAAGAAATTTGATGCAGGTATATCGTAAAGTTATCGATACTTTTTTGTTTTACAAACACCGGTTTTATGTTTCTCTTTTAATAAGTTGATTCTATATTAACATTTTATTCTGATTTTCTGTTTTTGTACCGACTTTTTTCCATTCTGGATCTTTACTGAAAAATGTGCATCTGGTATATAATTAAATGGACCTTCTTTTATGTTTGATTATTAATTTAAACCAGTGTAATGTCAGAACCTGTGAATAATGAGTATAATTCAGTAGGTAGAATGATAATAGTACAAACCTTGAGGAGTTCATCATCAGTAAGTGATTCAATTAAGCCACTTCGCAGCCAAGCTCCGTCCAAAAGGGTGTCCGTATTTACAATCTAATAGTTCTAGTTGCCACTTCCCGGTTAACAGGGCGCCACTCTTTCAGCAAAACTGTCATCTGTAAGCAAATATACATTAATTTTTACTTCTCCTGGATTCATTTATGTTTTATAGACGGCCATTAGCTTTCGAACATTTTACTTTCGCAATTTCAAACAATAAAAATTTGAAAAATAATAAGAGGTAACACTCTAGCTTTGCCTACAATGGAGAGCCAGAAGCTTTCAGTGCATTTTTATTACTTACATATTTTTTTTCCAGAGCCTTATACGGAAGGGGTGGTCATATATACTTTGGAGTTGGCTCAAAAATCAAGTGCCTTTTTAAGAGTAAAAAGTCCCCCCCCCCAACTAAATTTTGATATAGTCCCATTTTTTTTTCAAAATAGTCCTTAAGTCAGAGAACTATAACTCCTCACATCACCCGAGGCAGTGACTGAAGTTACTCAAGTTTTCACACTATTAACATATTTTATTGGAATTTTTTTTTTTTATTGGGAAAAGGAGGCATATCCGGAGCTGGGTCTTCAAAAAGGGCTTAGGGTATTAAGACAAACTTAAAGGAAAAGTCGAGAGGATTGTCAAACAAGATCAAAGCACACTATGCGCATTCTGGTTGTCACTAGGGCGTATCAAAAAGACCTAAGGAACGACTAAGGATATTAAGTTGAGACTTTCAGTGTGTTTTGAGGGAGATACTGAAAAGTAATAAGAGGGCCACCAACACGCTTTTCATGCCCTCTTTCCAAGAATTTCAATCAAAATTATGAAATAGCTATCTCGTTCAAAATATTCTGAAGGCCAAATAATTATACTTTCGGGGATTGCCTTGACCCCTCTCCCCCCCCCCCCCACAGTCCCTATTGTAAGGGCAGCAAGTTATGCAAGTTGCTATTGTTAAAGTATATTAGAAAAGTAGCATAGCCTAGGTCCCAAAAAGGCTAAGGATATTAAGAGGCAAATTTTACGGATAAATTGAGGGGGATAAACACACTATATTCAAGATGGTTGCCAAAAGGCTGTATCAGAAAACTTGTAAAGAACGACAGAGGATAACAAGTTGAAACCTCAGGGCACGTTTAAGGGGGAAGAATTATCAGAGGGCAACCAGCCCTTGTCACCCTTTTTAGATGTCCCCTTCCCTTAGTAATTACAGAAATTTTGAAAGTCATTTTTGTTAAAAGTAGTAAAATCATCTAACAATCATGCTCCTGGAGGTGCCATGCCCACACAACCCACGAGAGCAAGGAATGCAAATTATGCAATTTGCACATTTTTTTACATGCAAGATTCGTCCTTGGGAAATGTTGAGTATCTGATACTGGGTGTGTCGAATAGTTTAAGGGTACGGAGGTGAAATTTCAGAGAATATTGTGAGGGGGATAACGTGACTGTGATGAATTAAATCAAAATCCAATAATATATCCAGGTTATTAAAAAGGCGTATTTACAATATCTTAGGAACTGGTTAGGGCATTAACTTGAAACTTTTAGGACCACAAACACTGCTACTGTGACAAGCACTCTACACCTCCTGAAAAAAAAGTTCTGCAAATCATGCAATTTGTCCATTGTTTACGAACAGGATTTATATTTGGGAAAGATGGAGTGTTTAATCTTGCTTGTGTCCGAAAAAGCTTTGAACTAAAATAAAAAATTGAAAAAGCTTTGAACTAAATCGGAAGGCACTGTATGCATCCACACTATAAAAAGAAGGAATCTACAAAACCTAAGGAACGGCTAAGGGCATTGACTTGAAACTTTCTGAGTTACTAATACTACTGCTGCGGCAGCAACTGCAACTATGACAACTTGCGAATGGAAAAAAAAAATCACTACTGCGACTACTTTCAGGAAATGTTGCGGAGGGTTTTGAACAAACTGTGCACGTTGGATGTCAAAAGGATACATCAAATATATCTCTGGAACCAATGAAGGTACAAAATTGAAACTCTCAGGGTATAATAATTTATCTCAGAACTGATCAAAGTGCAATTCTTAATTGGCCATTTTAATTATAATAGTCAAAAGGTCTCATAAATATGCCTCTGGGGATGTCATACCCTTACAGCTCGCAAGGAAAAGGTTGTAAATTATATAACCTGCCCATTGTTTACATACAAAGTTTATCACTGGGAAGCGGGGGGGGGGGGTAGTTTGATCATTGGTGTGTCAGAAAATGCTAAGGGTGTTGGCGAAGCTTCAAGGAATTTTGACTGGGATGTTCCAGGGGACTGCTATTGCTACTACTATTGTGACTACAACTTCAACTACTTCCAATTGTGAATACTTGCAACTTCGACTACAACTACTTGCGACTCAGACTGCGACTACGTGGGACTTTAACTACTTAGAACTGCTACTGTGACTACCTTTGACTGTGACTGCAATTCCAACTACTTTTTACTACAATTATTCGTAACAGCGACTCTGACCGCTGCATCTGCGACTCCGACTACTTGCGACTGCGAATACTAGCGACTGTTACTGCAACTAAGGCTATATGTTAATTTGAAACTTTTATAGAGTATTGAGGGAAATGTTGAACTTTGTCAAAATACAGCTATGTGCTTTACGGTTGTCAAAAGGGCTTATCATAACCCAGGATCGGATAATGGTATTTCATCCAAACTTTTAGGGATTTTGAACAAGGTCAAAAGATACAAAATTAAAAAAAGATGTCCATCCAGCTTTTTAAAATCTTCTGTACACTATTAAGGGAACAGTTAAGGGTGTTAAGTCGAAACTTTCAGAGACTTTTGAGGCGACCGTTGAACTCAATAAAGAGACACTACATGCATCCCGGCTGTCAAAAGAACGTATCTGCAGTATCTTGGAACGGCTAATGGCATTTAGTTAAAACTTCCAGGGAATGTTAAAAGGGATATTGAAATCAACGACATTAATTAGCACTAAGAATATATATAAATATATGCATATATATATATATATATATATATATATATATATATATGTATATATATATATATATATATATATATATATATATATATATATATATATATATATATATATTATATATATATATATATATATATATATATATATATCATATATATATATATAATATATATCTATATTATATATATATATATATATATTATATATATATATATATATATATATATATATATATATATATATGTATAATATGTATAATATAGTATATATATATATATATATATATATATATATATATATATATATATATATATATATATATATATATATATATATATATATATATATATATTTATATATCAGTATTTGTTATCTTTATGTTTGATATGATCATTTTTGTTCGTTTTGGGTTTCATTTAATCTTTGATAGCGATTTCAGATCGTTTTGAGTTTGAATTACAATAAGACTTACTTCTGCTGATCTTAATTTAATATGGCTCATTAATTTTGTGAAAAATTCCTTTTACAAAAAGATTTGTGTTAAATTAACGAAAAGAATAAAAAAAATCACGAGGAAAGTCCACTTGTCTCTTGTCTTTGGTCGCTTCCGAAGGGAACAATGCAATAATTCTTTAAAATATTCTTAATTTGTACGCATAATTTCCGGGATTGCAGAAAATTTGTACCCCTAAACAAATTTCCGGGATTAGCTCCCACTTTTCCAAGCTTAATCTACTCTGTTTTTCTTTTATTTAAATTTACCATATTTTCAATAACTATGAATTAAGTATCATGTATAGGTTTTTCTCAATTTGAAAAATATTTAATTTCAGTCTGAAAAGATCCCCTTCTCCCCTAATGACGTTTATACGGCAAGATCGAGCTAGATCGCAAGATATAGAAAAAAAAGTTTTGTTAAAATTCCAGAATGTTTCAGACAGATGTTCGCGAATCTTCGTTGCCACAAAAAAAAGTTTCATATCAGAATACTTAGAATACGGAAAGACACAGAAAATGAAAAATCAATGAACACGTTAATTTTCAATAAAACGATACATAGAGAAAAGATGTTGATTAAATTAAAGGCGACTTAGAAAACTCTGTTTATATGTATTTTCTGCCAACTAAAAAGTAAGAATTTTGTTATGATAGATATTCCTTCAGAAGAAGCAAGAAACAAGAATGATACAGAAAACAATTGTGGTGTTAAAAACACCTAACATCTAGAAATGAGTTTAAAGAAAACAACTGAAAAGACTTTAAATATTCTGGAATATCTGGTTAACTTGATTATGAAAACATGATAGCAAATCCTTATCTTACACCTTAAATCCGTCTGTGCCTCCAGAAGCACCCAGGACATCAACAAGGAGCCGCTAATCTTTCCACAAATTTGCTGCTGTCAGTATATCCTCTCACTGAGGCTGGATTGAGGTGTTTAGGTTAAGCAGATCTGTCTGGTATGTCAGGTGCATAGTGTTTTGGGGTCTGCCTCTGCGGTGTGAACCCGATGGTTGCTAGTAGAGCTCTGCATTCGGTCGCAGGGATAGTCCATACGTAGTACATGGCCAAGTTATATCCATCGGTAAACTTTTTTTACATCTGTCACACGAGGCTGGCCAGTTTTATCACCGATAAATTTGTTGCCAGCGTCTTTGCAGCCAGCGGATGTTGGAATTCAGCTGGATGTCGTCTCTAATCAATTACAATTACGAAGAGTAGCGGCGACAAGACGCACCCTTGTATAACTCCTGCCAGCATGCGGAAGAAACGCACAAAAAGAGGGATGTCAAATGACTGACCAAACCGAGATATAAATTTCTTTTTTGATGTTATTCAGAGGCAATTTTCCTTGGACTATTTTAGGCATATAAGGTATATATTTAATTGGTGAGCCCATATAATTTGAGAGAGTGGGATGTGATTATCACACTTCCAAAAACTTATTGTGACCCTTTTTAAACTAGCACAACAATGCTGATTGAGACCTAAATGTTTTTTTTAGCCTCTGGTAAAGTATGTTGCAGGTTCAGACAACGTAACAACGCATTGCAAGGATCTGCCTAATTTAAAACTACTCAAAACAAAGCAAAAGGCGTAAAAATGAGGTTATTCAGTACAATCAAATATATGTACACAAAAGCTCTCAGTGGGTACAAGCAAAAGAAAGAGTAACTGAGAAGGAAATAAAGAGAGAGGAAGAGAGAGTTAATTTTTATTTTCTCAGAACCAATAACAATCATAGCAACAATAATTAGTGCATGCATAAGAAAATACCTATTCTGGGGGAAAATGGCTGAAGAGATTTCATATCTATGAAAAAAACTGACGTAAAGCACTGAAAAACCATGTTATAAAAACAATATCCACGATTAATGATATTAAAATAAAAGAGCTTATTAGTAGCCTTGGCAACCTGAGAAACTTCATCCCTGCTATTTCCATTTAACTGCGTCGAGAAGTTTGGCAAGGAGCCAGGAATCAAACTACAGCATTCTTTTCTGTAATGCCACAAAAGATCTATCTCTTGCTCCGACAGCTCACTTAAAGGATCTCTCTTGATTATCTCCTGAATATCCGCAATTGCCTTTTCAAAGTCTTTGTCTATACTATTTTCATTGCTCTAAAAATAAAAAGAAAGAAAAAAAAACAAATTAGATTCTTTTGCTTAGATTACTTGAATGAAGACCAAAAGATAAATTTTTTTAGCAGCCTCAGAACAAAATTATCTTCCAAATTTCCCTAATCTATTGAACGTTAGGATGAACAATCGCTATCCGAAAAAATTTACTGGAATAAGCTCAAATGTCGAATACTAAAAAATGTCTGTAGTAAAAAATATGCACCAAGCTTAATTGCCTACTTTGAAATGTCAAATAAAGTCTGTAAAAATAGTGATTATTTATCCTGTTTGAACCGTTTGAAAGGTCAATCCTACTACGAATGACGAAATCAGCAGAGAAAATTCAAAAAAAGATTTTATAACAGCAAATTGCTCTAGAAATATCTGTCCTGATGGTGATAAACTGGGCATAAAACCCTGCTGCGGTTTTGTATTTTGACATAGTTTTGTGTTAGCACTCAATAATAAATTATGATTGATACTTGTCTGAAGCAATTTCCATGCCCCGCCCTCATTGTCTGAAGAAAAACAACGATGGCGTGGACTCATAGTGGTATCCTGTGAACCTTTCACGAGTTTTGATTACCAGAACCGTAAGTGGAAACAACACTGGAGGCTAAAAACTGAAGAGGGGCATCCGTCGAGGGAACTATAGCCTAGTAAAATAATGACACATAATTATGATTCTAACTAATAGATAATTCTTCTGGAATTCGTTTATAATGGACTATTTTTGTGTAAATAATCTCTACCTAGCTATTTTATTTATTATAGGTTTTTGACTCAACATTGTAGCATAATATTTGGAGGCATGAATATGCAATGAGAGGCAAATAATTAATATAATATAAAATATATACAATAAAATGCATGACATCGTTTTGTATGATGTCTACTCTTATTGATAACAGAGCATCTTCAAGTTCCGAAAGCCATGGGCTTAATACTAAAATGAATCCACCCTGGCAAAAAGCCTGCATTCTGCTCGAGGTCCCCAGAGAAGTTACTTTCAGTTCCTTAACCAACTTAAGCACTTTCTAGAAATAAGCCATTAGTCCATGACCGCCCTCGTGGGACACAACTTTCTCTTTAGGCCACAACTATTTCAAGCTTTAGAAGCTCATAGAAGGTAGTCGGAATTATTTTGAAAATGGCCTGTGAAGTGTCAAAAAACTTCTCAAGGAGGAAAGCTAGGAACAAAGCTAGGAATATTACTTTAACCTTGGAGTAAGAGATTAAAGAGTTTATGCAGGAGCTGGGGTTTAAGAGAAGATACTTAGAGAGAAGCCAAGCTCATTATAGTAATTTCTGTTCGGTTGGAATTTGAGCTGAGTATAATTTCTACTCATTTTAGGATTTATCTGCTCATCTCTATAAGCATGTGATCTAAAGTCGAAGGTAGGTGTTCCATCTGAAACAAGCGATTTTTGCCACAAGCCTGCAGCTGTATCTTCCACCAAAAACGCTACATATTTTTTTATCATTGGATTGTGACCCTCCTTACCCTAAAGGAGGGTCTATACATACTAAAAATATAGGACAATTGCCCGTTCTTTCAACGACTTTAAGCCAATGTATCAGAAGTACATCAAATTAAAAAAAAAAATTAATCCGGTGGATGGATGGAACTGAGTAGGGTATAGAATGATAGCAAATTTTTTGTCTTTTTATGATAAACTAGAATCTTGCGAGAGCAGAAAATTACTTATCTAAACTTCCAAGGGATTATAAATATTAATGTGACTACTTAATCTAATTTCAGTTCGTAGGTTTCATTCATTATCTAACAATGATTTTTTGCCGTTTTTAATTTGAGTGATTATAGAAAATCCTTCCTGCTCATTTTAAGTCCTGATATGGATCTTTCATTTCCATTGCAAACTTCTTTAAAATTAATTTTATGAGGAGGGAGTCACAAAGAACGGTAAAAGATAATGCCAACGCCTCAATCGTCAAAGCGATTACTTAGAGCAGTTACCTTGTTTTGTAACTTTTTATATTCACTCGCCTATTCTTTATAGCGAATCGCAGGTTAAAAAAAACGCTTTGTTGGTTTTGGTATAGACTAGTTGTTATGGCTGGTATAAGTGTGGCATGACATTGAATATAGTCTATATCATTTCATTGCTCTGAAAAATGAGAAGAGAAAATTGCCAAATCCTTCTTCAGGGGAAATGACCATGAAGTCCTACACCCACTAGACTAAGAAAAAAGGGACTTGGAAACTTCAGAGTCTTAGAGTTCTAAATGAATCGTCAATATATCAAACTCTTAATTAACCATTCTGAAGCTAATTTCACTTAGCCCACACAATAAATAGACAAACAAAAATTGAGCAAGAAAATTCCTTAGCATAATATGATACCCATTCCTGCCCCTACCACCCCGTGCATTAGTCTTACAATAATGATACCCTATTTCTACTTTGGCGTGGTCTATTTATTCCAGCTATTCTATGTAGAAGTCTATCGAGTCAAATATACACAGTCAAATATAATTACAATGATAGTTCCAAGTAAAGGTCCGCCCTTCCAATTTAGAATAAATTCTCATTTCCTAATATAATGACAATAAATATAGGAATTACAATGATAGCATCATGTAAGAAACTTTCTATATTTTCATATAAACAGGATTTAATTTTTATTTCAAATTTGATTATAGTGTACCATTCAGGATTTTTCACCTTTTGCATAAGGACTAGACCATTCTGAAGTATAATGAATCAGGAATAAAATTTCGAATTCAGTAGTAAATACTTTTTGTAATTCTTGGTGCAAACCCTTTTTTTCGAAGGAAAACATCCATCTTGATGTACAAAGTTAACTTTATATCCATTGTCTTTTCGGCTAAACATCATAAAAGCCTATTTAAAATCTGAGGCGGTTTCAGGGGAGGGACAGAGGGGGCACTCGCCCCGGGCGCAGAAAATTTTCAAACAAAATAATCTAAGTTATAATCATTTGTAATTTTTTAAATTTCATTTTTATTAAATAAAGTAAAAGGGCGCAGTAAATAAATGAAATAATTTATAAATTATTAATTAATTAAAAATAAATGAAATGTAAAAATAATCAAAAAATAGTAATAATTAGATCGAAATAATTAATAAAATTTAATTAATGAATTCCACTAATATTGCTCGTTGTAGCATTTTTTTTTAAAGAAAGAACCTAGGGTTACGAGAATTACATCAAACTACCATGTAATACTATACACCTGGAATAGCGGTATTTCAAGTAATTACCATGTGGCACTTCTCTAATGGATCTATACACTAATACGACAGATCAGACAAAAAAGGGATGAAGAAAATTGTTCCATCCGGTGGGGGATTTCATCAGCTAGATCCCTTTCATTAGGAATCAAATTCGCCTGCTGTTTTTTGCTGTAATTCTGCCAAAATTTAGATTCCGGTGAAAACATATTCCTTAATTACTAGTTTATCAAATCTATTATTCTGTGGCCTTCTTCCGCCTGTAAGAAGAGTCTTATTTATGTATTGAAGCAGTCAACGGTGTAAACAATCAACAGTGTATTTTCAGTCTTGATTCAGAGTTCAATGTGAGAACAACTAAAATCGGATACTCTATGAACATTACTAAATGAGCGAGTTTCTTTTCAACCCAATTAATTTAACATTTCACAATAATTGACTTGGGATCATAGAGACTCTTAATCCTGACCTATGTTTCATAATTAATTAAGTGGCCTTCTATTATTTCGCAACAATTGGCTTGGGATTGTAAGGATATATAACAGTGACTTATATTTATAAATTGAACGGGTAAAATTGTGGTGGTTGACAATGGGAGCCTTGAACAGATGCCAAGTATTAGCGAACAATCGGAGGATCTGAATGACTTTGGACTTATCTATTCGCTTGTGTTAAATTTTGTCCAAAGTAATTGGCTGAATTCGATTTCTGAGAAGGAAATTATTGAATATGGAGTGTTCTTTTTTCTTCACCAAAAATAGTTGAAGCTAGGGCTGATCTAAGCTCGAAACTTGCGCCTGGTGAAATTCCCCGTCGCCGCAGTGGTGCAAAGTTTGTAACCAGTAATATTAAGGACTTGCTCGATTTTTTGAAGAAGTGTGATGAAGCTAGCATCACTATGCCAGCTTGTGGGATTAAACTTCCAACTGAAGCTCCAGTGTTGCCGACTGTGGCCTATTCACAATTAGCCTAAAAGCTTCCAAAGTTCATCTGCTTGTTCAAATTGTGTCAGCAAATTTGAACAATTATAGCCTCAATTACCCTCAGTTACGAGAACCTGCAGGCTCTAATAGACAGTATATTGTCGTCTCTCAAGTTCCGTCTCATTTATCGGATCCCATTAAAAGGAAAGACGCTATTGATAAATCAATGGCCTTGAACTTGTTTCCAGTATTCACCCTGTTCATACGATAAGTGGTAAGTAAATATTGATAAATCTGCTGCTGAAGACTTCTGGGCATCTGTTCCCGTCATTCTCACCGGTAAATCGACCAAAGAAATTTCTAAGAAATATTCGGCCACTATAAAAGGTGTTCCAGAGAATTATGCGATTCAGTCTTTCTCAAATTGTAGCGGTATTGTTGCTGCCAAAAGGCTGGGCTCTTCGAAATCAGTTAAGCTTGATTTTGAGGATTCTTTTCTAATCTGCTTATTTCAAAGACGGCGTACGAATTGGTTATTGAATTCTTCAGACAGAGCGAGTTTAAGGAAATTCCAAAGTGTTGTTTTAAGTGTCCGATCACCCCACCACTTGCAGTCTTCTTGTCCCAGTCCTGCGCCCAAATGTGCTCGTTATGCCGGTCCTCATATTAGTACGAAAGAAAATCCTTGCAATGCCCTTAACACCAAAATGTGCCAACTGCAATACTCGTGTCCTTTAGATAGTTTATGCTCCGTTCTCCGTGGTCTTGCAAGTCAACAAGCCTCTAAATGACTTTACAAATTTCAATCATATCGCACAATATCAATGGTACAAAAGACAAAGATGTTTTATATTGACGTTCTATACGAGAACTTTGACGTTGTCTGCCTGCAAGAAACCTTGTTAACTGCCTCTAGCAGAAATTTCCTTCATTGGAGCTCTATTCATTCGGTGTTTACTTCTCATGCACTTCCCACAATAATCGCCCTTCAGGTGGGTCTAGCCTGTATTTTTTAAAAATGTATTGATCTTTCGAACCAGTCCCTTTTTCATTCGGATAAGCACATTCTTGCTGTGAGAGTAAATAGTACTGTGTTTTGCCAATGTTTATCTTCCATATACAAATAATACACTGGATTCAATAAATAGATTTGCTATTGCATGCAAGTCTTTAAGTTCCGTGATGAATCATGTCAAGGAAAATAAACTTGATTTTATAGTTCTTGGTGACTTTAATACGGATTTGGATGAACAAAGTTATTGATCCGAGAAATATTGGAGTGTATGCCCCCTTACATGATTCTGAAGAAAGATTTACCATACTCTTACATCCATCTATCTGGTAGTGTTTCTTATATTGATCATACACTCAGTTCGTCACAGCTAGAATGCTCGATTATTCATGTTGATATTGAGACTGATGACTTTAACCATCTATCGCTTTCATCTACTGCTAAATTGAAACGTAGCCTTTGCAATGTTGCCCCTATTGGGAATTCTAAATGGTTTAAAACGTAGTAATTGGAAAAGAGCCGATATTGCTTTATATGTATTGTCTTTATTTACATTGCTTAGTTGTATTCGTTTGCCTTACCATCTACTCCAATTGCAAGGTAAAGGGTATTTTTTTTTTTCTCTTTCTTTTTTTTATAATCCCACCTTCTCTCCTCTCGTGACGTTCAAATTTTCTTTAAAAAAAACCTCATAATTTATCTAATGTCACCTACTCTTTTCTTAATAAAAATAATTTCTTCAAAAAATTCAATTTATTAAATTATATAAAAATTGAGCATTCCAAAATATACCAGGGTATAAAAATAGAGGTATACTACAGGTTACAGTAAAGGGTAGTAAGCGTGATCTTGATAGATATTATGATGATATAATTAGAAGTATGAAAGAAGCTGAAAAAAATTGGCGGTTCCCGAAGAGCGTATGCGTGTTTAAAAGGCGGAAATCTATATGGGTTTGCCGATCCTGAATTAAAGAATTATAAAAAAAAAGGCAAAACTTTGGCTGCGAATTTGGGTTGATTGTGTTAGACCTATCTCGGGGTCTGATGCGGATATAAAGCAGAAAACAAAGAATGAATATAAAAAGTACCTTAAATCCATTCGTTATAAGGGTATGGAATTTCCAGCATCTAAAAAGGATTGGTCTAAATTGATTAATTCTGAGAAGCTGGATAAAAGCGATCTTTATAATAGTGATTCTATTTCTAGTTCAGCTTGGTATGTTTACTATTCGTCAATTATTTGCAAAATTAGTTTTTTCGTGCAGTCACATTATTCTCGGTTACTTTTTTAAAATTCTTCCGCCTCGCTTCATCAAGGTCATATTATTCCAGTATCAGTAGCTGCTGTTGAAAAAGCAATTAAGCAACTGAAATCTTCCTCCGTTGATATTCATGGTATTAGTGTAAATAATATAAATGCAAAGTGTGTTGTTCTTTTATTTCATTTGCAGTTGTTGTTCCAGATGTGTTTAACATCTTCGCTGGTTCTGAATAGCTTCCTTTGTGGAACTGTAACCTCAATATTAAAACAAGGAAAACTCCCTTCTTATTGTTCATCTTATCGCCCTATAACCACTGTGTGTGACTTGAGTAAAATCCTTGAATATATTTTACTTCCTCATTTAAATGAAAATATAAATTTCGGATTGATTCAATTTGGGTTTCAATCTGGTATTGGTTGTCAACATGCACATCGTGTTCTTTCTTCCGCCCTTAAGAATAGCCTGGCCAATAGTCGCCACTTTATATATGAACTTTGGACCTTTCTAAAGTTATTTTTCTTCTTCGTTTTTTAGCATGAGAATTCTTTCCTCCGAATTAATAAACCTGGACCTTCGTTTGTCCGTGTACATCGGGGTGTCAAACAGGGAGGGGTTTTACCATCTAGTATATTCAAAATGTGCATTTCTGGTATATTACATGAAATTAGATCAAATTATTTCATTGGTCTCTCAGATGTTTCTTATCTTGCCTTTGCGGATGATCTTCTACTTTTGTGTAAAAATAAGCAAGGTATCTCGCTTATGGTCTCAAAAGTTTCACGTTTATTTTCTAAAAATTGGTCTTCTCTTAATGTTGAGAAACGTGAGCTTCTAGTTTTTAATGGTCCGACTTCCTCTAATGCTCCCTTACTTTGTCACGGTATTTCTATACCTTCTGTTTCCGCCTTTCGGTGGTCGGGCATTACTGTTACTAATTCAATTTCTAGACTACGGCAGTGCACTGTTCGTGATGTTCAAAAGAAAATTCAAATGGGCTATTCTAAGATTGTTGCCAATCGAGAGAAGTATAATAGACGTGCACTGGGTAGGCTATATGCTACAATCTGTACTTTATCTTTCTGGTCTTTATCCCCTTCTAAAGAAAAATGATATTAAGCACATCCGGTCTTTTTATTTCAGATATTGTAAATTTTTACTTCATCTCTCCCCCTTGCATAGTAATGGTAAGATAATTCGTAAGTTTGATGTCCCTGATATAACTGCAAAGTTGGCCGTGCTGCATGGAAGGTTGTCGGAATCAGCTTTTTATCGTTTATCGCCTCATCATTCTTTGGTCCGTCTATTCGGTTAATCTCATTGTAGTGTTTGTTTTATTTGTAGTGTATTTTTTTTCTTTTCTTTTTTGCAGAGTTTTTTTATTTGTAGTGTATTTCATTTTCTCTTTGTCCTTTTTTGTGTTTACTCCACAAGTGGCATAACTCATTATGAGGTGGGTTTATTAACAAATTATTTTTATACTTCTGGTTTGGTACATAGCAAAAATAAAACACCTTTTTATATACATATACGGACTTGACTATCTTGGCCTACGAAATGGTAAATAGATTGTAAGCACTTTTTGTCACATACATGATTGTACAGATAATATTAGTACGATGAAATTATGTTCAAGACACAATTTATAAGCCTATGATACAACTAAAAATATTATAACTTTTGCATCTGAAGATTTACAGAGGCTAGAGTAACTCGAACTTTTACATTTATGCTCTAGCAGAAAACTAACTTCCCAATTTGGTCAAAGCTAGAAAATACTTTTGTGTGACACAATTCTTTCTACTAAACAAAATCTAATCTTATCAGCAAAGAAGAGTCATTGGGGACCAGAAAAAGACATTATGCAACTTATACATTAAATAATACAATATTTGAAGTAAATGTATGAGCAGTCCACTGCATAAGGAGAAGGAGACATGTTAAAGAAACAATTCTTACTTCATAATATGTAAAATAATCTTCTAGTTAACATATTTCCAGCGGGAGAACCTTTATCATCACTTCTTACACTGTTGTACAAATTTTTTTAACAAAATTGACATTAGATTTGACCGTTTTCAAATACGAAAGTTAAGCACCATCACTGCCATCCACCAAAAAGATATTGATAGACAAATATTAATAAATTAGGTTAGGTTAGATTAGCTAGATGGCTCTTGGGTGTTTGTATTATAAACGATTTTCAAGACTTGGAGAATAGGCATATATCTTGAAAAATGGGATTGAAAAACTGGAAATACAGTGAAAGAAGTGACGATAAAGGTTCTCCTGCTGGAAAATATGTTAACTAAAATTATTTTGCATATTATGAAGTAAGAATTTTTTTTTCTTAAAATGTCTCCTTACGAAGTGGACTGCTCATACAGTTACACCCAATATTTAAGTCTTTAAGAGTAATGAGATATGATAAAAAGAACAAGGGTTATAACCAAACTTACTCTTCGACGGATTTTAGGGTTTTCTGCCATTTTATCGGTATACTCGGCAAATTTTTCAATAGTAGCTATATCCGGTACACAACAGCGTGCGAAACTTGTCAAACTCAATTTCAAGGCTCGTTTCTGTATTTGGGTTTGAACCTAGAATAGATACACGCATAGATGATAAACAACAAACAAAAGGAAGGCGAGCTTGTTGATTGAGTTAAAAATTGTCTACCAACTCGCGTATGGCTAGGTTTTTGCAATGAATATTGAAATGTCATTTAAATCTTGTGTTTCTGAATCCTATTTTTCAAATAGCCAAAAAACTTCTAATAGCAGGTAATTACAATACCCCGACAGCTAGTAGAATTTAAAAGTCATTTTTGAATAACTGCACATGGTAATTTTTCTCACTACAGTTTTTCTTTAAAACACATTTTAACTTTTGGTTACCATAGGTCGTGGTTCGCTCTTTACTAGGATTGAAAGTGGTCCCGAGTGCTCCTCTAAGGAATCTTCACCAAGACAGGTGAAATCTTCATATTTACCTGATTCTTTTAATTCAAGAGTTGGGGTGCTGAGTATCGTCAAGGAGCTTAATACAAATATCCGTTACCTCCCTCTCAAAGAACATGATTCCAGCATTTCTCCAACAAAAAATGATTCCAGTGTCACTTCCACAGAAGATACTTACAGCATCCCCCTAACTACGTCATTGAAAAAGAAGCCCCCATCCCTCTCTGGAATTTGCTCGTCAGACTGAGGACAACTCCCATATTTTTCGCAACCCATACCTTCCCCTCTGCCTTCAGCCCCATCAATGGAAACTCGTACCCCTGCTTAAGAGCGGTATCAGTTCGAATCGAACCTTGCCCAAATTTTGCCAGAGGTGACTCAAAGTAAGAGACTGATAATTGCTCTAAAGAACCAAAACAGCCTTTTTTTTAAATTTTACAAACCAAAGACATATCGTAACTACCAAACCTTAAAATCTGAAACCAAAGTCTCTATTATGGCTTTTGGAAAGAAAAAAAAGATAAAGGAGACTTATAGTTTCTAATACCCTGTCCATGATGCTCAGTGTTAATATCCCTTCCCAGAAAAATAGATTTAAAATGCCTGAGTGGCCCGACGACATTCCCTCTCCCTTTCAACCGAGAAAAATGAATCCCCAAAATTGTAACGTCAAAAAAGTGTAAGTAAAAAAAAAAAATAAAAACCATGCTAATCTGGCCAAAAAACAAAAACAACCATTCCAAATTCACCTAAGAGGATTAATTCAGTTCAAGCAGTGTCAAATGGGTCTACTGATAATGTTACAGGCCAAATCAGTTTAAAAATAACGGCGAAATATCAGTTGCTTATGGACCGAAAAGCTCTGCAACGAAAAAATATCTTTTCAAAAGTTGATGAACCCTAACCTTGGAAAAAGTGACAAATTTGCAAAAATTTTGAAATAGTAAATATAAATCAAATCGTTGTAGCTTGTTTATATTGACGCAAATTCTATCCATCAGGCAAATCAAATAAGCGTGAGTGTAGTTTTGATCATGTAAATATTTGTACCATTTTTTTTTCTTTTTTTAGCGGCCGTTGTTTTGGTTGCAATAACGCTCATGTTAAAATATCCCCCTCTTTTTATCTACCCCAGTTAAGAATATTCCACCAGTTTTTAAAAGGTATAAAACCGTAAAAATCTCTACCCATTCTTTTTAAGTCCATCATACCCATTCAATATACTCCCGTTGGGTGTCCCTGGACCACAGCTCAGCGATTACAAACCTTCTCTAACGTGAAATCCCCCACTTTTAACCAACTCCCACCCTCCACATTTGGACAAGAGCTATCCTTTCTTGGATATTATACCCAGTCTCTTACGACCGTCTATTTCAATCCAGTTTCTTCTCGCTCCGGCAAACAATTTCCTTTCATACCACCTATCTACTCCCCTACAGAAAGCGCGGAACTTAACCTCCTTACTCTTCTACAAACCAACGTTTCTTCGACAGGCCTGAATTATGTTTCCCACTATGGTAGTCACCAGGTACAACTGTAGATCAGTTTATTATCTCTCCGTCGCTATTATCCCCCGCCAAGTAAGCAATGCCTCATATTTCCCTTCTTTTTCCTCAGGCCCTGTCCAACCCCACTCTATTTTTCCAGCCTTCCAAAGGCACCACAGTTTTCATTCCTACAAAATTGGCTCTATTCCCCCCCTCACTTTCCTTTCGCTCCCAATCTGGGTTCCACAATATACGTAATTTTGTTTTTCTCTCTAATCGCTTTGCTACCCTTAAGTTTCTCACGACGAAAGCCGGAACTTCAACGAATTGATTAGGCTAAAGGATGCTTTCAGAAGCATTAAATTTATATAAATGTAAATTTAAATACATTGATTCAAATAATTACCAAGGGAAAGATTGGTCATTTTCATACGTAAAGGAGCCCAAAAGGAAAGAAGAAAGCTCCGAGAAAAACTTTGGAGAAATGGGTCACTTTTGGTGGGCGTTAAAAAAAAAAAACACTTATACAAAATTGGAATGAAGTATTCCAAAGAAAAAATATTATACATTTTAAAAATATATTTGCAGGTAGGGCTTCCTTAAAAAAAGTGAAACAGTTTATTATGAAAAATCGTTTCGGAGTTCAGATTCTCCCAGAAAAATTTGAAATTAAGTTAAAGAGAAAACTGGAAGAATTAAAAATTTGTCTAATCCTGAGTTGCTATACAAATGATAAAGAAGTAAGAGGACCACTAGCTAATGCACTTTGGTGAGAATTGGTATGAAGGGAAAGGGCTAGTTTAGGAAGCGAGGTTAGTTGCAAAAATGGTAAAGAAAAATATAGCGGAATCAGAAGTCAGCCTTGGCGTCCCTGAGGCTTTATGGGCTAGCTAAGAAGTCCTAGGTGGAGGAAATTTATTTTAAAGAAAACATGTGTAGAGAAAGCGTATACATACATATATACGGTATATTTAAATATAAATTAAATGTAGGCTATATATATATATATATATATATATATATATATATATATATATATATATATATATATATATATATATATATATATATATATATATATATATATATATATATATATATATACGAGTGTTTATATATATGCATTTCGCTCGGATGGGTCAAAATAAAAAAAATGAATAACTTGGTTAAATAAAAATAGAAAAAATAGAGAAATTTTTTTTGATGTCAGACCATAAGACCCACTAGGAAATAGAGAGATCAGCTTCTCTTATCTTCAGCCAATCCACTAAAGAAAATCAAACTCACCAGTGATTCCTAATGGGTATAACAGCTCATTGTAACCCTTTTTGGGCTGGCCACAGATGAAACGACATTTTACCACTTAAGAGTCGAGATCTATAATCAAACATGCTGACATTGCACCAAGCTATCATGCATGAATCCTAAAATTAATATAAATTACAATATCTATAATCAATAAAATAAATTCGATACAATGGAATTATGAAGTTAAAATTTGAAAACCATTCACAAAAATACACTGAAACCGAGCTATGTACTCCGTATGGACAACAAACAAAACTAAGCCTATGACCTTGCTTTCAGATATTGTAGATTTACTTAAATAAGCCTGTCATCAGTGATAGCTTACTGCCAACATTTAATAAGAATTGACAGTTCTTACGATACAGTGGATTCGACTCCCAAAAATAGCAAACTTTTTTTTCATAGAAAAATTTCATTGCTTGTAACTAGTACCTTCAGAAAAAGGTACATACACGTAAAGTCTAATGATGTTTTGAGGGAGGAGGATCTGACATCTTAGGAACAACACTTTTAGACCCACATTTCTCTGAATGATCTTCTGCAAGTCCCATGTTCTGCATGAGAGCAGAAATGTCTCCAAATTCCTCAACTGAATTCTAGTGTTTTTTATTGTCTGAATTCAAAATATCAACATTTTTTTTTTCAAATATTTCCAATTATGTACATTTAATTTGTCTGATTTTACTGTTTTGGTAAATTAGCCTGAAATGTAAAACACTCAAAACCAATGCCTTTGAGTACCCAAATGATGCTATCGATTTTCCAGCTTTTCGTTCCCTATTCTTTTATCTATAAAAAGCTAGCAGCGAATCTTTCAAATTCAAACCGTGACTTTCATTAACACCAAATATCTTGTGTCTGAAATGTTTTAGTAGTAGTAATATGAAAATTATGCATTAATTTTTTTTCCTTTTTCTATTTATGTATATCGCTGTAGTGTGGCTTGAAAGTCAAATGACAAAATCTTTTTCTTAATAATTACTTTTAATTCTTCTATATTGAAACTAATTAATAAGTTTAAATAATTTGATATTGCAGAAGTATTTTCAGTTTTTTGGAATAGCTGTTCAAGTTCAAAGTCATTCAATCTTAGAAATATATTTTTTTTTCAAACAGTTCGTGGTAACGAACTTACGTAATGAGCGACGCGGCTCATTAATAACCAAAACTCAAAAAACAAAGATTTGATAACATGAATACATCAAAGGAATCGATTTTTATGCTGATTCAAAACATATAGAAACGTATTAGTAGAAACGGTGGGTGCAGTGAAGATGTTAAAAGTAGAATAGTCAAAACCCAGAAAATTTTTTTAACAGATGAAAAAAAGTTTAGGAAGATAAGTCAGCGAACCAAGATGAGATTAGTGGAAGCTACAATGATGACAGTAGTCAAGTATGGTACTGAATTTTTTGGAGCTCTGAAAGACTGCGGAGAATTTATTATATGTTTTTCCAGAAAAATTGTCCACGGACTGTATTGTGTACTCATCCGACAGACCAAATTTCAAACGGTAAGCAGCAAGAAAAGTATGGTTCAATGCCACTTTTTAGGGTTATAGTGAAAGAAGGTTGATATGGCTAGGACACGTTCTGTCGAAAAAAGATAACAGAGTGCCAAAGATCCTTCATGTCAGCCAACCATCTAGGCCCAAATGAAAAGTCCCCAAATGGGAAGAGGTCGTTAGATTACATTTAAGGGAAAATGGAAAATCTTAGGAGGATGTAAATAGGGGGGCTTTGATAGATTGAGATGGGGGAGTAGCGTGCGTAGCTGTGTTGGTCTTAAAAATTTGCTTAGTAACTTTTTTAGGGTGAAATCCAAGTTGAAAAACTTGGCTTTAGTTTTTCAGCATGAAAACTAAACTTTTCAGTGAAAATTCAGATAAGAAACATTAATATTTAGAGATTCTATTTAATTTCAAAGGTTTTTTTCCTCTTTTTATGCACAAAAAAACTTTTGATTTCCATTGAAACTACAACCTAACATCTCAGAGCGATTAGGACCCACTCCAAAGCCCCACTCCACACCCAAAGCCGCACATATACAAGTTATTATCAATGTTTAACATTTGGAAGCAAACTTTTGATGTGTTATAACTAAGGCACGGGTACAAAGAAAGGAATGACTCCTCTTTCCTCCACTCAAAAACCACAAGGCACCTGTAATTTCTCAGCAATTTTTAAGATTACATACGCATTTTGCCTGTTTTTTTTTCAGATTAGGAATATATTGGCACAACTTTAAACCTAAATGAATCATTTTGACTTTCCTTTAACTGCTAGGTCGAATACAAGATGAATATATTTTACATTACATTCAAGATTTTGCTCTTTACAGGACAAATTTTGACGAAAGTCTTGTTCAGAGTTTCTATAAAAACATATATTCTACATCTAAAATAAAATAAGAATTCACCTCCTTCTTTTTTCTTTTAGTTATCGCGCAAATGGACATACAGAGTTTTGCACCACGCGGTAGGTCTGGCACTGATATTTTTAATTCTAATATCTCGACCCATTTTGGATTGTTACCGCTGACGGCTTTGGTGTTTACTGGAGCAGATACCACTTCTGTTCCATGATATAACCCAACACGAACAAATATCTAGAAAAAAATTATATATAAATTCATACATATATACATAAATATATAATACATACGTAAATATATATATATATATATATATATATATATATATATATATATATATATATATATATATATATATATATATATATATATATATATATATATATATATATTATATATATATATATATATATATATATATATATACATTTATATAAAATTCGAGAAAAACTTACAAATCGAACCCTAAAATGAGCGATACTCAAAAATCGTTCAAGGAAATTAACTGTTTAGATATGAACCCTAAAGTACCAAGGACATCAAAATGAACACATTTTTACAAGGGCGGATCCAGGATTTTTTTTTTTTGGGGGGGGGGGGGTTACTAATTTTTGACATTTTCGGGGGGGGTTTTAATAATTTTTTACTCAGTTTTCGACTAATTTACTGATTTTTCACCTAGGTTTTACTAATTTTCGACTTATTTTCGACTCGGTCGAAAATTTTGGAGGGGTTTCAAACCGGGTAGCCCCCCCCCCCCTGGATACGACCTTGCATTTTTACCTCCTGGCTTTAAATATTTCTCTGTAGGTTACATTTGCAATTTGATACAATTATCGAGACTTTTTTGTTCTTTATTCCCTCTGAATCCTGAAAAGAAACAAACAGACGTTATTCTTGTCTACACAGAAAGCTGAGCTAAACGATTGTACCTCCCAGTTTTACTTGCACCTTATTCTCTAGCATTAAAAAGAGTAATATGGCATTATAACTCTTTGCTATTGCTTAAATATAAACTAGTGGGAATATTTCAACATAAAGTAAGAAAAGTTTTGCCGGCATCAAAAGAAAAAATTAATCTATTGATATGTCACTAATTAATTGAAGGGATAAATATAATAAACTAAGATAGCCTAATTCGTCTTTCTAGAAAAAACGTTTCTGTAGGTAAGTCAATTAACGAATTAATATTTGAAGTGAATAATTTGGAATAATCTTCAAGAACCTTAATAATAAAACATATTAGTACATAATTTAGATTTTTAGCTGTTCAGAGATTTATATACAATTTTTTTTTCAATTCTAATTTGTCACTGAGGATTTAGGGTTGTATTTAAAGTTCGAGTTAAAATCTTACATAATTTTAGTCATTCAACCACTAATTTTTTAGTGTTTTTTTTTTCATCCAGTTTGATGTTAATTAATAATAGTGTTTGTCTTTTGCTACCGCCATCAGGAAAGTTACACTTTCTAGAGCTCTATGATGATACATTTTTTTACGATCATTTTTTTTTTTCATATACGTTATTTACTTTTAAACTTCGCGCCTGCTACGTTCGAAAACTATATACTTGCATCGAATGTCTTCTGCATAAAAAATTTGAGTTTCCAGATTTTCCTAATTTTTCAAGACGTATATGGTTGTGGCAGGTTCCAGTTGACCAATTTAAAGATCCAGATTTCATGTTTAGCGTCCTTGGTACTTTAAAAGAAAAAATAATAACGAAGAGATAATACAAACTGAAAGAAATCAAAATTATGAAAAGTAGAAAGAATAAAAAAAAACTAACAAATAACAATTAGAAGAAAGCTAATTAAATATGCGACTCTGTATCTAATAGCTGTCTTCAGTGAAGTACAAAACTAGAATAAAGATTAAATTTAATATATTAAAATTGTCAATTAATTTTCTTCTGCACTATACTGTCTAAAATTTTGATGCTACTAAATTTTGATTAAAGACATTTTAGTCAAAATTTACCATGGCATTTCTTCATTGTTTGTGAAAACAAGGCGAAAAGAAAACCGCAGTTAAATTTAAGAATGAGCAAAAAAGGAAGAGATAAGGATGGGAGAGGTGTTTGATACAAGATTATTTTTATCAATTTTTATCAAAATATCTTTATAGAATCAGAAACTCCAAACTCAAGAAACTCTATAGAATCACTATATTCAAAATCCCATACATGACCATGAACAGAATCAAGAAATAAGATGAAGTAGATTAGCATATGAAATTGTCACAATTATTTTTCATGGATCAATAGATGTAATTTTATATATATATATGCATATATATATATACATATATATATATATAAATATATATATATATATACATATATATATATATATATATATATATATATATATATATATATATATATATATATATATATATATATATATATATATATATATATATATATATATATATATATATATATATATATATATATATGGACCAATTACCAGAATTTTTTTGACTAATCTAGCTCTATTTTAACTAAATTCCATTTTGAGATTTGTCAGTGTGGAAAAAATTCACCATCCAAATCCTCAAAAAAGTATTGGAATGTTTAATACTCTTTATTATACTCACCTTACCTTACACATTTAACCGAAAATACTCCATTATACTGATCAAGGTGAAATACAAATAAGCATAATTATTCGAGCCGTACACGTGACGCTAATTTTTGTGGAAAAAAAAACCATCCCACACCACACTTACTTGTACTTGTTGCACGTTCAAGCCGCATCCAGACTCATCGTGGTGCCCAGTAGATGACGACATGTCTCCTTCCATATGTTTTCGCTTGAGGGTGGGCAGGCTCCACCATTTCCAGCCACTGGCGATCCCAGAGACGGCCGTATTTTTGGAATCCTCCGATTGGCTCCATATCAGACTTAAGTGTTGCTAGTCACGTCTTCTCTTTGGCCTCCTGCCCTCTTCTTCCATGCCGGGTAGTGGTAGACATTTGAGATATTTTTTGCTAATATAGTCATCTGTCTGCGCGTTGTGTGGCCAAACCATCTCAATCTCCTGTGCTTACCAATGTCAGAGACAAGTGGGCGATCCCCACATCTTCTTCTTACTTCTTCATTCGAGATTCTATCTGAGAGGCGGATACCCAGGATATAGCGCAGGCATTTGAGGTTGAATGTATTCAAGCTTAACGCTTCGGCTGCTTTAAGTGACCACGTTTTACATCCATAGAGGAGGTCAGAGAGAACCAAAGCTTCATAGACTTTTTTTTTTTTTTTTTTTTTTTTTTTTTTTTTTTTTTTTTTTTTTTTTTTTTTTTTTTTTTTTTTAGTTTGATAACCATTTCATGATATTTAGCAGAAACTTTATTTCAAAGCGAAATTGCTGAGCCTGACTCTAGAAATACAGCACTGGCAACTTACCTGATCCGGATCTCTAACGTTAACATAGGTAGCGTGCATCACCGTCAATCTAACTGGAACGTCAATACTCCACAGATTCAATGTAGAACGATCGACCTGATGAGACTGTCTCTTCACATAGGACGGCATATGAAATATAGTAGTAACAAGTTTCTCTAGGAGTCGGTCCATTGGGCATCAAAACAAGTTCAGGGGTTTCACTCCGTAAAATACATCGTCGAACATACTAAAATAAAACAGACACTTTCACAGAATGTACATTTCACCTTAAGAAACATTAAGAAACAAAGTATATTCTTGATTCAATTACTCCCCAAAATTCCTCTACAACAAAATAAGCTCCCAGTTAAATGTTTGAATTAAAACACTAACCAAAAACCGAATGCTCAAACAATTTTAAAAAATTGCTTGAGATACGCAAGTGAGAAACAAAGACGACTGGTAAAAGAGAATCTCTGCCAGTTATCTTCTGTTTTTTTTTTTTTTTTTTTTTTTTGCAAAACAAGAGTCAAGATTAATGAATAATGAGCACTTGAAAACTTGGAAACAAATCTCATCTTCGCCTGATGGAAGGCGATGATACCAAGATACAGAACAGTGGGATTATGCCAAACCAAGTCACCAGCGTGGCAGACGACGATGAAATTTAAAATGCTGAGTCTAGCCATGTCATCGGAGTTTACTGTCAGGCATCGTTACTATAAGCTTCCAACCAATTGTAGGAATATGTAAATTTTATACTCAAATTAAGTAAGTACTTTATTACCTAACACATATGGAGTAAACACGGAGTTTAGAAAAGAAAAACACGAACAGAAACACCTTCTATTCGAACAAATGCAAAAAAAAAGATCTGGTAACAAATCAAAAAAGGAAAGAAAAACAAATTTTTTAGCAAACAAATTTTTGTGAGCTTTGTATAGGGATTTCGTTTTGTTTATTTCTGTGTAGTATGGGTGTCTTAACCCTAGTAAGTAAAGCTTCTTTTTTTTATCTTTTTTGTGCTTATTTCAATTCAATTGATTTTCTTAATGTTGTGTTTAATACCCTAAAAGCCTCTGGGGATTACCATTAACTTAAGGTGTTTCTTCAACAAACCCAATCATTACTTTTATTCAGAATTAATACCAAATGTTTCACCAAAATGAAGGCCTTACAAAAACTTCTGTCGCTGTAATATTTTTCATTTATGATAGTTCTTAAGAGTTTGATTTACGGGATTCTACATTTCCATCTTTCTTCTTCTCTTGAAAAATTTCAAAATTCCATATAAATTCTATCTTTTTTTCTTTTGAAAAATTTCAAAACAAGTTCTCTTGATTCTGGCTCAAAATTAATAGAAAGAAAAAAATTAATGAACGATAAATGTTATTATGTTCTCCAGCTTCAAGTGCAGTCTTTTATGCCAAATCAAGAAATACAATGAAGTTATTGCTAGAGAGCGCAATAGCCTAGAGAAGGCGCTGGATTATTGCCCGGGACATCCATTCCATAAGTATACTTGAACCAGACATAAATAAGTTTAAATACCATTACCATTATCACTTCCTCTCTACCACCATAGCTACACTGTTGTTAGAAAGCTGTTAAAATTATCAACTATGATGCAGCTTCTAATTGAATCGATATTTCAGGATCATTTTCTGTCACGATGATCTTTTCCTCCAGCAGCAAAACACATATATCAAGCTTTTACTGGACTTTGGGAGAGAAAAAACTGGTATATGAGAATATTTGATCGCAATAAACGTAAAAAAATACCATTGTTACTAATTAACAATACCATGGGCAGGCTCACAGAACCGAGTCTTAACTCAGACAACAAAGAATCTTTACCTACTCAAGAAAAGTAACAATAGCCAATAGGGCAATCAATGCCCCCTAGGTTGAGGGTATTTTAAGATAGGGCATGTCTGTCCCTTTTTCCCCTTCGTATAAAAGCCTTCCTTTGTAGCTCATAGATGTCCAGTATTGTTTTTTCCATTTCCTGGACCCTAAGCTTCTCCTCCTTAAATAGTCTTATCCCTATGACTGGGGAAAAAATGTATAGAACGTCAAATAGCATTCAACAATTAAAAATACATTAGTGATACAGTCAGGTTGGAGAAGCCCTAAGGTAATATGGTTTCTTATCTGAAGAACATGGTACTGTTTTTCTTTTCTTATCTTTCAATGACTTCTAAACCCGGATAATGATAAATGGGTAATCATTCTATTGCTACACACACACAACAACCATGAAACAGTTTGTTTTTTTTTTGCGGCCATGGTGATCATAATTATTAGTTCCTGCGGATCTTATTCACCAATAGATTTGCTATCAGAATAAGAAGCGACTTTCTACCCGACAACTATTATTTTGTTATTTGAAGGTATTATTGTATCATAAAGAAATTGAAGACACAATCAGGGTTTAGAAGACATAGAAAAAAAATGTTGAAGGGAAAAAATTGCAGACAACTAAAAGACATAGAATCCAAAGCATGAATCAGGAAAACAGCAGATGAATAGAAGGCGAGCAATCAACGGTAAGGTCCGATTATGTAGATAAGACGTCAACATTGTCTACTTAAAAAGTAGCTTTGTAAGACGTTGCAACTCCATTCAGAATGACCTCCCAATGGGAGGTTGTCCCTGAAAACTAGTCTCTTAAAACCATAGGGAAATAATTGCCTAGATCCTATCGGATCCTAAGCTTTTAGCGGTCGGTCACCATGAAATCATCTAAAAAAAAAAAAAAAAACTATAGAAATACATTTTTGCGGTATTATAGAAATTAGTAGGCTAAAGAAGTTCCAATTAATTAGCATTCATGCTTACATTAGAATACAAAAGGTTTTGTCGTGCGAAACCTGTTCTTGCGATAGTTGGGTTTTTTTTTTTCTTCTTTTTTTTTTTTTTTTTTTTTTACCAGATAAATGTTTATTCAGCAACGTTCTCCGGCTATACGATATTTTAAAATGCTGAACTGTAAACAAAAGCTCAAGCTAAAGATATATTCTCAAGCTTAGCTGCAACTCAGCTACAGTTAGCATTTGCTAAAAAAAAAAAAAAAAAAAAAAAAAAAAAAAAAAAAAACTATCTTGTTTTGTAAAAAGCTCTTAAAAGTCTAGTTTTTTAGCCTTGCCTGAGCCTCTAAGAGGGGGGAGTCCTTTCCCTGGGGCTGATTGAGATAACTACTTAAACGTAATCCAGAATTTAGGCTGACGATTTCAGGAAATAGAGAATGTGATTATTGCTTATGCATTATGAATCTTAAAAACTAAGAGAAACAAAAACAAGGGGAGAAGGGCAGGAGGAGGGGTGGTTTCATAGGAAAACTTACTTACCCAATACTGAGTTACACAGACAAGAGGAAAAAAATGTTTATTCAAGAATTGTTTGTTGATAAAGTCTTTCTGAAATTACAAATGTTTAGAGCTAGGTTTGGAGAACAAAAAGGTAATAAAAACTGAAGAAAATAAAATTGTTAAAATGTAGGTAAACAAGTATGTCTACAGTGAACATTTTGGAAAGCATTTTCTTTTTATTGAAAACAGAGGGGGGGGGGGAATTGAAGGCTGGAAAAAACAGAGGGAGGGAAAGTTGGGCGAGGATAAACCACGTTAATTAAATTAACTTACCCTATACTGTGATAAAGGACAAGGTGATAGAAGATACTCGTCAAAACCATAAATTTTCAAAGCATAATTGAATCTCAGAGAGTCGATAATGCCATGATCAGGAGACATTCTGGCCTTGTTCTGTTTTGCCAGTGTTTTTTCAACAAGATCTTCAGGTTTTTTCACTCCAATGAACCCGTATTGCAGTGCGACGAGATGGATCATCCGGGGATGAGTTCATGATCCTCACATTGATAATTAGGCAGCCTAAAAGGAATTACATTTTGAAACTAGTTCAATATAGGCCTGGAAACTAAGGCATTAAGGATTTCAAAGCTATAAAGGTTATAACAAAGTATCAAGGACATATTATACAACAATAATTCTCAACTTCCCCTTCCCATCCTAGACCCACGCTCAGGTCATTTCGAACCAGGAAGCTACGATTTTCTAAGATTTGCCCTTCAATTTGCTGAACATTATTAATTACTAAGTGTAGTACCACATTTTCGTCTAAATGTCTAAATGGAAAACTTTCTCAGATCCTGACGGTTAAACTGTACCATATTTACCATCAAAATAAACGCGTAAAACTGATTTGTTAAATGTAATAAAAATGTTAGTCACTGGAAAATCAACACAATCAATTTATTCAATCCCAAAAACAACTTCGCCTTCACAGGAAAGCAAAATCTTCTTAAAACTGTTTGGTATGGCCTTAATTCAATTCTTTTTTCTTTTTGTAGCCAGTTTTCCTTTTTTTCAAATTTTAGGTCCCAATATTTCATTACAATACCTAACTGCATATCGAGGTATATCTTAATTAAAAATAGAATTCCCAATTTTTTCACATTTTCGAAAATTTAAATCTCATGAATTTATTATTGATGAACAGGAAGGAGGAATTAAAATTTAGTATCAAATGACATGCGCAAAATTACGCAAGAATACAAATGACTGAACAGGAACATTCCTGGTTATTACTGAATTATATGGCAACGCAATTAAAGCAAAAATACGACGACTGGGTAAAAGCTGGTAAAGGAGTTTTTTTTTCCTGTGATGTCATGCGAAATTTCACGTCATTTTGAATGAGTCCGAGCATCTAAAAGTAAGAGGCATGGAAAAAACTTGGAGGTAATAATGCAAAAAATGCAGCGCAAACGAGATCTGCAATTAGAAGGCATGTGACAGCCAGCATCACAACGAATACATCGAATCGCAAATGCAATATAAAGTTAGAAGAGAAGCAACAGTGAGAATCACAACAATTCTCAAAACAAGAAATATCATATAAAAATGGTTAATTCTTCGATGCATTAACAGGAAGGAGGATTTTATTTCACCCCAAGATTTCTTAACTCAATTAAAAATTGCGTAGTTGACACCTCATGACTTAAAACTATGGAATAATGAATATATGTATACTCCCTTTAACAGAGCCACTGTTTATTTATTTATCTATTAACGAAGGCATAATTTTTTCTCTTGAAAACAATTTGAATGATTCCAAACAGCCAAAGCAAAAGGCACGGAAAAAAAAAAAAAAAAAAAAAAAAAAAAAAAAAAAAAAAAAAAACAATTTGAAGCAATGATACACGAAAAACGAAGCGGAAACAAGATCTGCGGCTAGAAGACATGCTCCTACAAGGCATCATTAAGAATCTCAAATGAAAATAATGGACAAAAAAAAACGGCAGTATGAAGAAAAGCGACAGGGATGATCACACCGACAAGGAAAGTAAATATACGGTAAGAAGAACAGGGACAGTGAGAATCACGACGAGTTTGAGAAGAAAAATATTCGTATAAAATAGATGATTATTTGATTGCCTTAACAAGAAGGAGAAACTGAACTCTTGCCATGAATATAAGCGGCAACCTTGTATATATTGATTGTTATTGTCGCTTGTCTTTTAACTGCAGCCTCTTCTAGATGTTATGACGTTACCATAGTTTCGTTACAACAACCCTGAGAAAGATTTAAATTCTCACTTAAAGTTGCAACCTTTTTAAATCGTTTTTGTGGCCACAAATTTCAAAATGCCAGCTTTAAGAAATAAAAAACTAGGTCGCTTCTTCTAACAGCACAATTCCTTTTTCTTCACTTTATTTTTGACAAGTTCTGATACTTGCTTTCTCGCTATCGCTTGTAATTCTTGCTGCCGCTTATCTTCTAACTACATATTTCTTTGTTCTCGCTGTGGCATAACTTTTCACCACATATTTCTTTGTTCTTCACTATCATTTTTAATTCGTTCCACTCCTCGTTGTCTCACATGTCTTGTAACCATGTATTTCTTTCTTCTTGACTTTTATTTTTGACTCGTTTTAATTCTTGCTGTCGCTTATTTTCGAACCGGATATTTCTTTGTTCTTCACTTTTGTTTTGACTCGTAGTAATTGTCGTTGTCACAGGTAATCTAGCCGTACATTTCTTTGTTCTTCATGGTCAAGGTTCTTATGTCCTCTAGGTATTATGAAACTGCTGCAAAAAAACTCATTACACTAGGTATTTTTAAACTTACCTATGTTTCTTGTGTAATTTTGCCGGTATCATAGACATTAAAAACAGATACAAGCAGTACTGAGGAATATATGACGTATGCATCATAAATATGACGTCACTCATGGGTTTTTTTCCCAAAATCAAGGCTGTTTAAAGAGTTTTCTCAACTTGCCCTATATAGATCATTCTTTCAGGCGAGAAAACATTAGGATGAAAATTTTCCTCCAAAAAAAATGGAGCCATTAATGCATATATATATATATATATATATATATATATATATTATATATATATATATATATATATATATATATATATATATAATATATATATATATATATATATATATATATATATATATATATATATATATATATATATATATATATATATATATAATATATATATATATATATATATATATATATATATATGCTTATATATATATATATATATATATATATATATATATATATATATATATATATATATATATATATATATATATATATATATATATATATATATATATATATATATATATATATACAAATAATAAATAGGCACTGAGCAGTGGCTATCTAGGGGTTACGACGCTTACCTTTGTCAAGCTTTTTATCCATACCATGTGGAAGCTCATGACTAGCTTCTATATCCGGAGGGAAGGCGTATAAAGCTTGCGATCGTCTGCCGGCTTTTTCTCTTTCATCAAATGCTTTTTGACAAACCTAAAAGAAGTAGACAATTTCTCAGACCACAATGGATAATCATGACAAAACTAAAAAACCGTAAAGAAGAGAGAGCAAGAATAATTACAGTCAATGAAAAATCGAACAGAAAATACATATAAAAGTCCAGAGGATAACATAAATCAAACCTTAAAACAAACACTGAAACTAGAATAAGAAGACCATTTCCGAGTAACGATGGAGAGGTAACTGAATAAAAAAATATCAATACTGAGTGGCATTTTAAACTTTGATTTTATGTAAACCATTTTTAAAGGCTAATCGCTTACTAGTTATGGTATTATAAGAGGTTCTATTAGGTTATAAAATATATTCCAATTTTGCAAACTTTTCCGATAAGCAAGCCCTAGCCCTAAAAAAGTCGTGACGAAAAAATTTTAAGCTATTTTAGAAAACTGCTGAAAATCTGCTTGTGAAAGGTTTAGCTCTAAAAATGTCAAATTTTTTAGATTGTATTACTAAGGAGAAAAACGTCGGTGTTTATGTTTTTTAAAATGTGAATCAACGACTGAAAACCCACCCCATGACTAAATTGCCTTTCTGATTGTGCACCTCGATTTTAGGCGAAAAAAAAAGAGCATTGTGTACCTAGATTTAACCTTTATATAATTCGTTTAGGAATTTTAAAGTTACATATATGAATATGTATATACGAATATGCATACAGAAACTTCACAAAAAGATCTTTCTACTTAATCTTCAAGAAAGAAACAGTCAACACCATCTAGCTTGAGCCATAAAACTAGAAAACTAATTTTTTAAAAAAATAACACAAGGTTTTTTAATATGTTTTACTTTTGCCTTATCTAGGGTAAAATCAAAGAATAAAAAGATCTGATTACTAACCTAGCCTCAACCCTGTTGTAATTCACGACTAAGAGATTTAAAACTAAATAAAGCCAGCATATTTTCAGAAAACTTTAGGCTGGATCCTAAGAACTTGTAACTCTAATTGAATTCAAATTGTTTCAATTTTGAGACATTTTGCTTCATGCAAGCAGCAAAACAAAGGTAAGATACATTTAAGAAAAAAAAGGAAGTAAATAATAGGTTGCTACAAATGAACGAAATGACGAAAGTTATGCTAAATATTAAAAACATATCCAGGGTCCTAAATTATGGCAATAAAGTAGGAAAGTGATACCAAATTTTTAAATACGACTTACATTTTTCATAATTCATCAAACTAAAATTTCATCTATTTAATTGAAAAAAAGGCGTTGCAAATATTTTGGACAGCAAAACCCGACATCCTTTACCTCCAAGACAAATCGATTTCTTTGGTCAGGGGAGTCTGTAGTAGTTTAGTTTGTTCTTACGCATCATTTGTGTATTGTTTGCATGTGTATTTTGTGTACTTTTTTTAATCGTTGTGACTTTTAATCGATCCTTTATTATTTTTATGAGTACTGTTCACTGATAGTAATTTTCCAAGTTAAAGCTGTGCAATGCTCAAAGCTGCATCTTGGCTGAACAGCATGTTTGTTAAGTCCTGGGTTATTCCGTGATGTATATTTTGTGAAATAATAAAATCCGATTTCTCCCTAAAAGAATATTTTATCCTAGACTTCCACAAATCTTACCTGATAAGCCAAGTACAGCGTCAAATATTTGAAAGCTATAATGAAAGCATATAATATTTTTTACACTAACAAGAATAAAAAAAAGAGTTCAATTGGGAGTCATCTCTAGCTCTTCTTCACATGTAGGCTTTGCCCTTCTCTCGAAGCCAACAGCAGCTTTTTGTATGCTGAGCCTTGATAAAGTTACCTTTTTTCAACTAGTTATCTTCTCAAAAAAGTGAAACAGGTGAAGCTGAGTGACATCACTAGTTGTGTGAGTTGCCTCCATTCTATGTATGTTTTTTGAAGGAAGCAATTCTCTGCTAGAACGGCCAATCTCTAAAACTGTGGCATGTGATATTTTGGGAGAGGTAAACATTGACACAACATAATTCGATAGTTTAAAGGGATCAAAACACAAGTCCTCAGTTCGTGACCAAGTCTCACCTTAAACTTTCCATGAATGCCTCTAGGAATTCTTACTTTACCCAAAATTCCCCGATGTCCCTAGATTCAAAATAAACATCCTTAAAAGAAGTGATCTTCCCTAAAATAAGCTAATTTCCCTGCGAGTGAAAGTCCAGCTCATGATATCCCTTGTACTGCAAAACATTTGATGAAACAGTAAATGAAAGTAAGTAAAACGTTTTCTTAGTACTGAAATAGAATCAGAAGTACAAATAATTACATAAAAGTATAGAAGGATTCTGTAAAAATACTTCGATAAAAGTATATATAGGGACCCACTTAACATGTCTGAGGATGCCACTCTACCCAAAATCTGGATATTTTCATGGTTTTCCAAAATAAATTGGCGTAATCTGTTTGCTTCTTTCATTGCTTCGAAAAACTCTAAATTCACGAAAAATAAAAAATAAATAAAAAGAATGCCAGTACATACTTGCATTATGTTTCTTCTGAAGTCTTGCACTTCTGGATCTTTGATAGTGTCGAACTCTTGAACATGAACTCCAACAGCTTGACCTAAATCAACTCAAAATATTATTACCTAGTTCATCCATAACAAAAAATGTTTCTTACACTTTATTTATAGAGTTCATATATCGTCATTACTAAGAAAGTTCTCAAGCATGCACGGCAATTCTTTTTGTGCTACTGTTTTTCTTGATATTTTAATTATTAATCACTTCCTTAGCTGTCACTGGCTAATGTAGTGATTTTATTTTGGTTTTCGGCAATTTTTGAAGATTCCAGGCCTCTGACTTGCACTTAGAGTAAATGTTTTTTCAAAAAGTAGTCAAAAAAGCTTTCAAAGGTTAAAAATCGTTTCAAATCATGTACTTTCTTTTGGATTTTGCTTTTATAATTGAAAGTATATAATCTTTTACTACTGTTTTTTTTTTTTTTTTTTATTCTCTAGAGGCTGTATTTCCCTTGATAGTTAACTTTTAATACTGATTCAACAACAAAAAAATGTACCTTTTTGTATTTTTGTTTTTCAGAAGATTTAAAAAAAAATCTTAATCCCTATATTTTCGTGAATTGGCTCCTATAATCCATTCATTAATAACTATAATTTCATGAAAATATTTACGAATACCAATTCTATGTTACACTTTAACTTTATTCACTTGTAGACACCCATCCTTCTCAAGACATGATAAGACAGAGTAGAGGAAAAAGAAAAGAAAACGTAAAAAAAAAAAAAAACACATGAACAAAAAACCAATCACGGCACTAAATATGGTCATAGCAACGACATACGGCGATAAAAACCAATCACGGCACTAAATATGGTCATAGCAACGACACACGGCGATAAAAATAAAACATAAATTGAAAACAAATTTAACTGTTACTGCACTAAATACAGATAAGGGCCAGCAAGTTTAAATTTTCTGATCAATGGAGAATTCTGATCCCAAGTTGGCAACGGAAGTAATATTTAGCGAACCGAAAAAAAAATGAACTGAACTTTTAACAGTGGTAGGCTACCGCCAAGCGCTATATTGGATGGCGGCTCACCTTACAAGTTGAAAAGCACTATTTCTGACTTATCAGGATTGAAACAAAGGTCAAGTTTGAGATGCTCCTGTTGTAGTATGATAAAGATCTTATTCATTATTTGGAGGGTACGGCTGAGACTTAGAACGTCACCTGCATAACAAATTAAAGACAAACTCCATGACGAGAAACAAAATGGGGGGGCAATGGTCAGGAGCATCCAACACACAATTAGTGAAAAGATTAGGATTGAAACTGCTCCTTGGCGGGCACCTTAAAAGACAGAAATGAGTTTCCTATGTGGGACAGGGGGGATATTTTTGTCTGGAGGTAGTTTCAGGCAAATTTTCGAGCGTACACATCTCGAAAACATTGAATCATCGAAGAATTCAGTCCGCGCTTGGCCGCTCTGGTGAGTATAACTAGGTGGATAAGTGAAGCAAAGACGAGTCTGATATCGTAACCAGCGAGAACTAGACATTCTCCTGAGGATTCGGCAGCAATTTGTGCATTGGCTACAACTGTGACAGCATCAGAACAGCCTATTCCCCACTTGCAAACAAATTGGTGAGGTGGAGTGCGACATATTTGTTCAAGGTCACATCGAAAAAGAAGCTCGAAGACTTTTCGAAAGTAAGTCCAACCGTAACAGGTTAAGATGATGAACATTCTGGGTTCGCTTTTCTATATTTGGGAAATGGGTTAAGGTCTACAATGCAAAAAGAATGAGGTACAATTTGCTGTGTAGAAATCATCTCCATTAAAAGTGTCAAGTGTTGGACTAATACCTCTCCACTAAATTTCAAATGTAAAGCACTGAAGCAGTCAATTGATTTAGGCCTTAAATGTCTGATGACCTATTCAATCGATGCTGTGCTAAAAACGAACTCTTTACTGGTACTGATAGCAAGGAAATTATCTAACTCAGTTTCATATAAAAGAGTTTAGGTACTGATCAGAGCAGCAAAATCGGATTCATAGTAGGGATACAATTCTTCATCTTAAATGGCAGCCGCAGAGAAAGATGAGGGAGGCCCATCTTCGTCAGAGATAAAAAGAAGATTTTTGTTATTTTTGACAGGTGCCAAATTAACGTTTAAATAGGTTTCTGCGATGAAGAGTGAGAGTCTTGGAAAAACTTCTCTTTGTATTGAGACGAACATGATTCACAACACCAGTCAGGGGACTGTCACAAACTATCCCAAAACTGAACCAAAATTTTGCTTCGAGGTACGAAGCAACGAGATCACGGTTCGAAGACCAGCCTAGAATAATACCCTTATGGATTTTCCGAAACGAGACGGCTTGATTTTTGGCAAAACGAAGAGCATGGCTGATTTCGGCTACATACACATCCAGGCAAAGTCTCAAGTCATATTTTGGGAATCTGGTTAATATTTGTAAAGGGGTGAAAAGGAGCATGGAGTTTACCCAATATAAAACCTGTACAAGAAGCAAAAAAATCAGAATTTATTCTAGCCCAGCCATGACTGGTTTTTACCCTAGGAGGAGGAATAACATATTTTGTTCTTTGAAACCATCGAGTTGGAATGGTCAGATAATTTATAGTAAGAAATAACTATCACTAGTTGAGCAGGGAGATTGTGAGACACAGCGGCATGACTAGATTAGAAGTTCGAGCAGAATTTTGCACCCATTAAAAAATCGTCATTTCGCAAGAACGCTGAAATAATCGGCAAACATAATAATTATCATTGATGTACGAGTTGATTGGTGAATACCAATTTCCTAGAAGTTGCAATTAAAATCACGCAGGGTAAGCTTATTCGCTTAACTTTATCCAAACATGAATCAGGTTTTTTTTAACAGAAAGTGCGAATAATTGATCAGATTGATCGTTAACATAATCTGTTGGTAAATACACATTAATGAAAATAGAACTCTCAACCCTAATTGCAAGAAAGCCATCAACCGTCTGAAATACACTAGAACAGACATCTGAAAGTACACACTGGCTATCTAACAAAACTCGCTCATCCGAGCAATTTCCCATTGTCATTGGATTGGACTGGATAACGCTCCATCACTGCAATGTCATTGGATATCGTCAACCTTTAGGAAATCAAATCATCTGATTGCATGGCATATGAGGTTTGGAAGAATGTTGATGCAAGAAATCTGCATAAGCATCAATAATTTGTGCTGGTATAACCAAAAACAGCATAATTAAATATAGAGGTTTTTACCGTTAAATATTGAATTCCCGGTATCTCATAACTCAGCAAATTTTTGCAGGCTCATAACTTTTGATGGGTAATATTAAACTTAACAAATTTAACATATTAAACATAATATATTTGAAATCAGCATAAAAATTCAATTCTTTTGATATATCTAAAATTATCAAAATTCTGTTTTTTAGAATGTCGGCTACTATTAAGCTGAGTTGCTCCTTACCACGAACTGTTTGAAACATACTTATGTGCAATTGGAAGTTGGAAGAGCTTTGTTGACTTTGAAATACCTTCCAAAGGTTCTTAACTAAAAAAAAATATAGACCAGACATACATTTAGTATAGTTTAAGACAAGTGTTTCTCAAAACTATAATTCGCGGTTTAGATGAAAGACATGAAAAGCTGAAACCTAATAAGACTAAAAGCATGTCCCTTATAATACCAAGGATCATGACAGGGGATCTGAATGTTTGAATTGGCTGAGTGAAAACCTAAAAACCACGCACATTTAACAAAAAAAAAGGAGGGAAATATGGAATTCGATTATTGAGTAAATAAGGCCAAGGAAGCTGACTATTGACGTCGAAATAAAAACAAGAAAGTTGAATTAAAAATCCAAAGGCTAAAAAGACATGTAACGAAACAACTTAGGAGCGTCTAGCTTTCCTTTTTGGTTGAAGTTAGTATTTTCACTGACGAAAAGCCTCTCCAGATTTAACTAATTATTTCTGCTATCTGTTTTCACGTTTCAATGAGGCAATACAGATAATACTTCTACTACAAACAACTATCTGCAGCACCAAGCCGCCTGATGCCAACACAGCTACTCTTGCTCCTCCTCCGTCCCAATCTATTCAAAGCCTCCCTCTTTACACCCTCACAGGAAGTTCCTATTTCCTTTTAATCTTTTCTTTGACATTCTCCCGCCCCAACCACGGACTGCCTGCTGTCCGCTTAGTCCTAGACGGTTGGCTGAAAACGAGTCTTCGGCAATCTGTAATCCTTCATCCGCAGAACGTGCCCTAGCCCTCTCAACCTTTCTCTCATTATAGCCCTAGAAAGTGGGATTGAACCACACTTTTTGTACTGCCTACTGTTTGAAATACGGTCAGTCAGCCGGGTACCCAGAACAATCATCAATGGAGAACAATCCTTAGGCAATTTCTCTGAAAAACATCTAGGAAATCTTCATCTGCTTTTCGGAGCGCCCATGCTCCAGAACCATATATGACCACTGTCATCACTGTAGCTTCCAAAATTCTAAGCTTGGTTTGCAGACTTATCTTCTTATTCTTACAAACTTTTTTGACTGTGAAAAAACACCCTGAGCCTTGGCTATTCTACTTTTAACATCTTCACTGCTCCCCACCGTCTTTACTAATAAAACTACCAAGGTAAGTGAAGCTGTCCCCTGATCTATCTTTTCACTACCCAACGTCACCTTTTCATCTTCACTTATTCCTAGCCTTAGTGACTTAGTCTTCTTAACATTAATTTGTAAACCTATTCTAGCCCCGTGAACTCGCAAAAACCTCTAAAAGTTCATACATTTTGCTCACACTTTCATCTAGGATGCTTAAATCATCAGCATAATCTAAGTCCAGGAAAGTCTTTTCTCCCCCTTTGATTCCTTAGTCTCCCATTGCCTTTCCTGTGCTCCTTAAGACAAAATCTATCAAAATCAGCCATATAAAGAGGGATAGAACACAACCATGCTTAACTCCTGATCTAATATGAAACCAGCTGCTAACCTCATTTCCTACCTTAATATGATACAGATGTAATCCTGATACTGCCTTAAGCAATTTATATTATTGAAACAACCAAAAGAAGAATTGATTATAATATAATTATATTTAGAATAATTATATCATACGATAGCAATAATATTTTTTCCCCGATTATTCTTGATTCTGAAGCTTTTTGTGATTATCGAACAGCAACATCTACAAACTGCTTTGCAAAGTCTTGCGCTAAGCTCGAAACACTTTTAAGCGATGCTACTGCGAATGGATATGAATTTTTGATCGCGGGCGACTTTAATGCGGACTTAAACTACTAATCGCTCCGATACGCTACTTAGTGTTCTATCCCCTCACGTTGCTCCAAAGAAATCACTTAATTATTCATATATCCACGTTTCTTGTTGAGCGTCAGATCTGAGTCACGTTATCCATTCAAGGGGACTACAAACCATCTCTCATTGAGGTGCATCAGGATCTAGACCATTTACCACTATCGTTCGAAGCATCTATGGAGTTCCAGCTAGACACTTGTTCAAAACCTAGCTTAAATCAGTGGTTATTGTTAGTGATTGGAAGAAGGCAGATATGACCCTTTAAATGCTCACTTTAACAAGGCTACTAGCAACAATTCGTGTTCCTTATCACCTTTTTAGTGCTCTTTTTATGTTGGAAATAGACAAAGTGAACAAAATACTTATTATAATCATTCTTATATTATAAACTTATTATAATAATCTTAGATAATCATGGTTTTCGGGTATGGATTGACCAAGATGGGTCCATGGAACAAAAAATTATCTCACTTTAATATTCTTGGTATGTGAAACTTCCTATTTTCCACATTGATACTTTTCTGACTTTTATTTCCGTGAGAGTCAGTTATTTTTAATCTGGATAACACTTTGGATGGATTAGTCAGCATTTTAACTATTAGCAGCAAAATCACAAGAAACTTGAATATTATATACATTTGTTATCAAACAGTTCGTGGTAAAGAACTGTAAGTAAGGAGGAACCCGGCTCATTGGTTTACGCTAAAGTTTGACTTTCTCACAAGTCTATTTTTTTTTAAACAATAAAAAACTTTAGCGTAAAGAGCGAGGCGTTGAGGAGGGGACATCCCCTTTCATATACGGAATAATTTCTGTTCGTTTTAAGTTTTAATGTCGTTCCTTACTTTCAGTTAAAATAACTTGTTTTTTTTTTTTTATTTAATTTCATAAAGATGGAAGATCGACACATATCTCTCTAAAGGTTGATAGAATAATTCTTATGTGGTTTAGATAAAAGACATGAAAAATTACACAAATTATGACAAATGAGGCATCCCTTAAACATACTTATTTCGCTGTTGATCATTTTCTCTATTTTATTCCCATGCGGTTCGATAACTTTTAGTATAGGTTGAAACAAGCGCAAATCACACAACATTCTTGATTCATCATAAAACTCTTCCACGGTGGCATCTGTAGTAACAGCTTTGAAAATATACGATGAGGGTTCACTAATCTTGTGATGCAGAGGATATTTCTTGATTTCTTTCCATAGGTTTCCTGTAAAAATAAAAGGAATAATAAAATCAATTTACTATAGGTAATACAATCACAATAAAGGGGTATTAAAGAGGTTAGCAGGTCTTTTCTTTCAAAGACAGAGTATCAGACAGTCCTACATGACAAATATCAGGGGGCAACGTTTCTATTCAACCATACGATCAGTCTTCTTTTTTAAGAAGTAACTGAATATCGGAATTGATTTTGTTCACCAGAAATCTACAACAAGAAGTTTTGAAGCCAGTGCAATTAGTTCAACCTCACATCATTTGGTCTCTGACTCATTAAGAAAAGGTAAAATATTAAATCTGCTCATTTCTTTCCTTGCTTTATTTCCAGTTGCTTTCTTCCTTTTCCGCCCAACCTAAGGTTGGCATTTCATTGTTTTGTCTCCTTACTTTGTCTAAGAATCAGAAATTAGGTTCAAAAAATATTTTCTCCAATATTTTGACATACTCGTGAACGTCGATTAACCTATTCTTAGCGGACTGTTTAAAGCCCTACAAAACTAATCTTACCCGGAAGCGATTGGCTTTTAAATATGTTCAACATAAATTGAAAGGTTAAATTTCCATTCAGTATTGTATTTTTCATACAATTACCCTATCGCCGTTGCTTTGAGAGGGTCTTCCTATTTTAGTTTTTGTGTTAGTTTTTAGGTTTGGTTTTATACTAGCCTTTGGATTTTTATCGGTATATTTATTTTTTTTATTTTGCACTGAGGACGGTCAAGCGGAGGTCTTTACCGAAATATCTGCATTGTGATCTACATTTTTCACTGTCTGTTGTAGTCCTAAGAACTTGAAGCAGCTAGACGGCATAATAATAAAATATTGTACTGGTATGTTAATAAATTGAGAGGGAATAGTCAATCCGGACTTGTCCCAGTTAAAGATAGGAACGGGGCCTACCAAGTCCGTTGATTTGAATTGAAAATCAAGTATTTTGCAGTAGTTTGCATCAAGACATGGCTAATTGTAGATAAAAAGGATAAAAAACCAAGATAGATAGTCCAAGTAATTGAGAGGCAAATGTTTAAATGAAAGAATAAGGAAAGAATTAAAGAGAGATGGGGCAGAACATTTTGAAAATGTGCTTAACGGTAGTAAACTTAACGGTTGCTTAACGGTTGAAAGTGTGCTTAAAGGTAGTAAATTACTTAGTAATATGATACTTTTTAGACTGAGAGATGCTGTAGACAAAGTTTTAAGAGAAGAGTGCGGATTTAGAAAAAGTAGAGGATGTGTCAACCAAATATTCACTCTTAGGTTAATAATTGAGAAGTTCCTGAGTCAAACCCCTTTTGGTTCTCAGTTTTATAGATTATGAGCAAAGCTTCGATTCTGTCGATAGAAGAGCTTTAGCAAAGGTCTTATCCTTGTATGGTATACCAGACAAATGCATTAAAGTGATTAGTGCTATGTACGAGAATAAAATGCTGCGGTTAAGGTAGAAAATGAGGTTAGCAACTGGTTTTGTATTAAATCAGGAGCTAAGCAGGGTTGTGTTTTATCCTCCTTTATATGGATCATTTTGACGGACTTTGTCTTAAGGAGCACATGAAAGGCAATGGGAGACCAAGAAATCAAATGGGGAGGAAAAACTCTCCTCGACTTAGATTATGCTGATGATTTAAGAATCTTAGATGAAAGTGTGAGCAAATTGAACCTTTTAGAGGTTTTGCGAATTCAGGGTGCTAGAATAGGTTTGAAAATTAATGTTAAGAAGACTAAGTCACTCAGGCTAGGAATAAGTGAAGATGAAAAGGTGACGTTGGGTAAAGAAAAGATTGATCAGGTGGGCAGCTTCACTTACCTTGGTAGTATCAGAGTCAACGCTATAGCGTTGCCTCTGATACTACCTATAGTGAAGGCCATACAGCTCCAATGTTTAATTATTATTTTTTTTCAGAGGCACTTCATATCGAAGGGGTCGTCACAATAACTACGGAGGGGGCTCATTCGATTGGAAATCGGGACTTCTAGTGCGCTTTTTAAGAGTCAAAAATGACCTGAGGGCACCTAGCCCCCCCCCCAGCTCTTTTTTCCCAAGACACCCAATAAAAATTTTGAGACAGCCATTTTGTTAAAAATAGCCCAAAGATCATAACAAAACTCTGGTGTCGACACAACCCCCAGGGCCCAGGGCAGGCGTTGCAAGTTATGCCCTTGGGGTAAATATGTTTCTTATAGAAGGGATGCGTGTATAAACTTCAGAGAGGGGTCATTTGATTAAAAAATTAAAAGTTCTAGTTCACTTTTTAAAATTCAAAATATGGGAGGGCCGATGGCCCTGGGACAGGCGTTTTAAGTTATGCCCTGGGGGCATATAAGGCTCTTAAGGAAGGGATGCTCGTATAAACTTCAGAGGGGGCTCATTTGATTGGAAATTTAAAGTTCTGTTTCACTTTTTGAGTATAAAAGTGATCGAAGGGCAGCTAGCACCCCCCTCCCCTTCCACGCCCTTCTTCCCCCAAAATAAATCAGATAAAATTTTGAGGTGGCCATTTTGTTTAAAATAGTTCAAAGATCATACAGCAAAAAATTCCAAAGTCGACACAACCCCCCAGGGCCCGGGGTAGGCGTTGAAAGTTATGCCCCGGGAGCGAATATGGTTCTTATAGAAGGGATACTCATATAAAACTTCAGAAAGGGCTCTTTTGATTGGAAATTAAAAGTTCTATTTCACTTTTTCAGAACCAAGAGATCGGAGGGAAACTACCACCCCCCCCCACGCCCTCTTTTCCCCAAATGCATTAGATAAAAATTTTGAGATTGACATTTTGTTAAAAATAGTTCAAAGATCATATGAGAAAAACGCCAGGATCGACACAAACCTTCCAGGGCCCGGAGTGAAGCGTTGTTAGTTTTACCTTGGGGGCAAATATGGTTCTTATAGAAGTGATGCTCATATAAACTTCAAAAAGGACTCATTTGATTGAAAATTAAAATTTCTAGTTCACTTTTTCAGAGTCTAAAGACATTAGAGGGCAACTAGCCCCCCCCCCTTTCTTTTTTCCCAAATTCATCAAATAAAAAAAGTTTGAGATAGCCATTTTCTTGAAAATAGTTCAAAGGTCAGATAACAAAACTCCGATGTCTACACAACCAACTAGGGTCCGGGGGGCAGGCGTTTATAATTTATGGCCTGGGGCCATATAAGGTTCTTATGGAAGGGATGCTCATATAAACTTCACAGAGGGCTCATTTGATTAGGAATTGAAATTTCTAGTTCACTTTTTTAAGAGTCAAAAGTGATCGGAGGGCAGAGAGCCCCCCCCCCCCCCCCCTTTTTTCCCTAAATACATCAAATAAAATTTTTTAGATAGACATTTTTTTTAATAGTTCAAGTCTGATAACAAAAACTCCGGTGCCGAAACAGCTCCCAGGGCCTGGGGGCAGTCGTTGTAATTTATGCCCTGGGGGTATACATGGTTCTTATGGAAGGGATGATCGTATAAACTTCAAAGAAGGTTCATATGATTGGAAATTGAAAGTTGAGGTTCATTTTTTAAGAGTCAAAAGTGATTGGAGGGCAACTAGACCCCCCACGCCCTTTTTTTCCTAAATACATCCGATAAAAAATTTTGAGGTAGCCATTATGTTAAAAATAGTTCAAAGATCATAAAACAAAACTCCGGGGTCGACAAAACCCCCAGGGTCCGGGGGTAGGCGTTGTAAGTAATGCCCTGGGGGCAAATATGGTTCTTGTAAAAGGGATGCTTGTATAAACTTCAGAGAGGGGTCATTTCATTAAAAATTAAAAGTTCTAGTTCACTTTTTAAGAGTCAAAAGAGATCGAAGGGCAACTATCCCCCCCCCCCCCCAAACACCCTCTTTTTCCCCAATGCCTCAGATAAAAATTTTGAGATAGACATTTTTTTTAAAATAGTTCAAAGGTCATATAACAAAACTCCGATGACGACATAACTGCAAAGGGCCCTGGGGCAGGTGTTATAAGTTATGCCCTGGGGGCATGTAAGGCTCTTATGGAAGGAATGCTGGTATAACCTTCAGAGATGGCTCATTTGATTGGAAATTGAAAGTTCTATTTCACTTTTTAAGAGTCAAAAGATATCGGAGGGCAACCACCCCCGCCCCCACATCCCTTCTTTTCCCCAAATGCATCGGATCAAAATTTTGAGGTAAAAAAAATCTTTTTAAATAGTTCAAAGGTCAGATAACAAAACTCCGATGACGAAACAACTGCCCAGGGCCCAGAGGCAGGCGTTGTAAGTTATCCCCTGGGGGCGTATAAGGTTCTTATCAAAGTGATGCTCGTATAAACTTCAGAGAGCTCATTTAAGTGGAAATTGAAAGTTCTATTTTGCTTTTCAAGAGTCAAAAGTGATCAAGGGGCAGCTAACACCCCCCCCCTCCCCCACCCTTTTCCCCAAAATACATCCGATAAAAAATTTTGAGGTAGTCATTTTGTTAAAAATAGTTCATAGATCATATAACCAAAACTCCAGGGTCGATACAGCCCCTCAGGGCCCGGGGCAGTCGTTGTAAGTTATGCCCTGAAGCAACTATGGTTCTTATAGAAGGGATTCTTGTATAAACTTCAGAGAGGGCTCATTTGATTGAAAATTAAAAGTTCTAGTTCAATTTGTCAGATTCAAAAGAGATCGGAGGGCAACAATCCCCCACGCAACGACCTTTTTCCTAAATGGACCAAATAAACATTTTGAGATAGCTCTTTTGTTAAGTAGAGTTCACTTTTTAAGAGTCAAAAGTGATTGGAGGGCAGCTAGCCTCCCCCCCCCCAACGCCCTTTTCCCTCAAATGCATCAGATAAAAATTTTGAGATAGTTATTTTGTTAAAAATAGTTGAAGGGTCAGATAACAAAATTTCTTGTGTCGACACAACCCCTAGGGCCCGGGGGAAGGCGTTGTAAGTTATGTCCTGGGGGAATATATGGTTCTTATGGAAAGGATCCACGTATAAGCTTAAAAGATGCCTCATTTCATTGGAAATTGAAAGTTTTAGTTGGGTCAAAAGAGATCCAAGGGCAACTAGCCTCCCCTCCTTACCCTTTTCCCCCAAATTCGAATAAACTTTGAGATAGCCATTTTTTTAAATAGTTCAAAAATCCGATAACAAAAACTCCGGTGTCGACACAGCCCCCCAGAGTACGGGGACAGGCGTTGTAAGTTATGCCCTGGGAGCATGTATGGTTCTTATGGAAGGGATGCTCGTATGAACTTCAGAGAGAACTTAATTGATTGGAAATTGAAAGTTCTACTTCACTTTTTAACAGTCTAGAGTGATCGCAAGGCAACAAGCCCCTCCCTCCTCCAGGCCTTTTTTCCCAAACCCATCCGATAAATTTTTTCAGATGATCATATTGTTAAAAATAGTTCAAAGGTCAGATAAAAAAATCCGGTGTCGACAAAACCCCAAGGGCCTCGGGGTAGGTGTTGTAAGTTATGCCCTAGGGGCAAATATGGTTCTTATAGAAGGGATGCGTGCATAAACTTTAGAAAGGGCTCAATTGTTTGGAAATTAAAAGTTCTAGTTCACTTTTTCGGAGTCAAAAAGAGATCGGAGGGCAACCCCCCAGGACCCGGAGACAGGCATTCTAAGTTATACCCTGGGGCATATATGGTTTTTATAGAAGGGATACTCGTATGAACTTCAGAGAGGGATCATTTGATTGAAAATTGAAAGTTCTAGCTCACTTTTAAAGAGTCAAAAGAGATCGAAGAGAAATTAGACCCCCCCCACCACCGCCCTTTTTCTCCAAACCCATCCGATACAAATTTTGAGATAGCCATTTTGTTAAAAATAGCTCAAACATCAGATAATAAAAACTCCATGGTTGACACAAAAGTAGAGATGCCTCAGGAGGTCCCACGCGACACCCCTGCTGCCACCTATAACTTTTTTTACATAGTTTATGTCTGTTTGTTGTCAGTGAGAATGGAAAAACAGGAACTTTGTCACTTTCATGGACTATAGAGTCACTAGGGAGAACACGTGGTTAATGGGGTCAATGTTATTGTTTGTTGTTTTGGGCACGCGATAGAGTCATTAGGGAGAACACGTGGTTAATGGGGTCAATGTTATTGTTGTTGTTTTGGGCACGCTCTCAGCGAATGCCAAGGTCAATGTTGTTGTTGTTGTTCAATGCAGATGTTATGAGTTTCCGGGAGATCGCGTGTTTTCCAATATTTGTTGTTCGAGCCAAATGTTACGAGTTCCCGGGAAACAGTCAGATCGCGTGTTTCCAATATTTGTTGTTCAATGCAAATGATATGAGTTTCCGAGAGATCGCGTGTTTCCAATATTTGTTGTTCGAGCCAAATGTTACGAGTTCCCGGGAAACAGTCAGATCGCGTGTTTCCATATTTGTTGTTCAATGCAAATGATATGAGTTTCCGAGAGATCGCGTGTTTCCAATATTTGTTGTTCGAGCCAAATGTCATGAGTTCCCGGGAAACAGTTAATTAATGTCTGACAGATAACGTAAGGTTAATTAATGTCTTTGGATTTCGAACAGAAATGTTTCCGAGAAAACAGTTAGATCACACATGATGTCATGATTGTTTGAATTGTCTCCGGCGCGAAGTTATTAATGTCTGGAGAGTTCTTCCAGAAGAATCGTTTCCGAGCAAATGTTTTGATCTTAGCGCGCGAAAAGGTTTCCAAATAATTGAAAAAAGCCAGCGCAGGGATGCCAAACAAAAGGAACACGCTGAATTACGTTTAGGGATTATTTGGGCGAAACTGTTTTAGACAGGTTATGGAACTATTTTGACGAAACAGTTAGAGACATTTTAAAAGATGATTTTTGAAGAGATTTTAGAAGAGAATTTAATGGTGAAACTCTGTGGTCGTTATAATACACAAGTTTCATTTGAACAGTGTTGTGAGGTCCTCTACCCCAACCCCAAAGGGTTCCGATCCTCCTACCCCAACCCCGAAGGAAGCGCTCGGTCCTCAAAGGTCCCCCAAGCTCCCAAAGAGCCCCAGCCCCCAAACGCCCTCCTAAGACCCTCAAAGGCCCTCCCCTGGTCCTCAAGGGCCCACCAGACCCCCAAAGGTCCTCCGGACCCCAAACGCTCTCCTCAGACCCCCAAAGGCCCTCCACTGGTCCTCAAAGGTCCCCCGGGCTCCCAAAGGGCCAACCGGCCCCCCAAGGGCCCCCCGGGTCCCCAAGGTCCTCCCCCGGTCCCCAAATGTCCCCCAGGCCCCCAACTGCCCCCCGGACCCCCAAAGGCCCTCCCTGTGCCCCAAAGACCCTCCCCCGGCCCCCCAAAGGTCCACCGGGCTCCCAAAGGACCAATCGGTCCTCAAGTGCCCCCCCAGACCCCCAAAGGCCCTCCCTGTGCCCCAAAGGCCCTCCCCCGGTCCCCAAAGATCCCCCGGGCCAGAGAAGCGCCGCCGGGATGCGCCGTGGGCCAGGAAAGCGCCGCAGGATGTGCCGCAGGGATGCGCCGCGGGTCAGGAAAGCGCCAAAGGGGATGCGCTGCAGGGAGGTTAGGTTAGGTACCTATGATTTGGGATGGGTGGATTGCTACTTTTGACTTTTCTGAGCTGGATTTCTTAGCCTATCATAGTTTTTGTTGTCTAAAACCTATAGTTTGGGATGACTAGTTTGCTATTTTTGACTTTTCTGAGCTAGGTTTCTTAGCCGTTCATAGGTGAGTGTTGTCTGAAACCTATGATTTGGGATATGTAATTTGCTATTTCCGACTTTTCATAACCGGATTTCTTAGTCTTTCGTAGGTGTGTGGTGGTCTGAAACCTATGATTTGGGATGTGTGGGTTGCTATTTTTGACTTTTCTGAGTTGGATTTCTTAGTCTTTCATAGGTGTGTGGTGTCTGAAACCTATGATTTGGGATGTGTAGTTTGCTATTTTCGACTTTTCTGAGCTAGATTTCTTAGCCTTTCATAGGTATGTGTTGTCAGGAAATTATGATTTTGGATGTATAGTTTGCTATTTCAGGCTTTTCTGAGCTAAGGTTTTCTAGTATTTCGTAGGTGAATGTTGTCTGAAACCAATAGTTTGGGATGAGTAGTTTGCTATTTTTGACTTTTCTGAGCTAGGTTTCTTAGTCTTTCGTTGGTGTGTGTTGACTGAAACTGATGATTTGGGATATGTAGTTTGCTATTTTTGACTTTTCTGAGCTGGATTTCTTAGTCTTTCATAGGTGTGTGTTGTCTGAAACCTATGATTTGGGATGGGTGGATTGCTACTTTTGACTTTTCTGAGCTGGATTTCTTAGCCTATCATAGGTTTTTGTTGTCTGAAACCTATAGTTTGAGATGACTAGTTTGCTATTTTTGACTTTTCTGAGCTAGGTTTCTTAGCCGTTCATAGGTGAGTGTTGTCTGAAACCTATGATTTGGATATGTAATTTGCTATTTCCGACTTTTCATAACCGGATTCTTAGTCTTTCGTAGGTGTGTGGTGTCTGAAACCTATGATTTGGGATGTGTGGGTTGCTATTTTTTGACTTTTCTGAGCTGGATTTCTTAGCCATTCATAGGTGTGTGTTGACTGAAACCTATGATTTGGGATGGTTAATTTGCTATTTTTGACTTTTCTGAGCTAGATTTCTTAGCCTATCATATGTGTGTCCTTTCAGAAAATTATGATTTGGGAGGTGTAGTTTGCTTTTTGGACTTTTCAGAGCTAGGATTCTTAGTCACTCATAGGTGTTTTGTTGTCTGAAAACTTCGAGTTTGGGATGAGTAGTTGGCTATTTCAGACTTTTCTGAGCTAAGGTTTTCTTAGTATTTCGTAGGTGAATGCTGTCTGAAACTTATGATTTGGGATATGTAAATTACTATTTCGGGCTTTTCTGAGTTGGATTTCTTAGTCTTTCATAGGGTGTGGTGTCTGAAACCTATGATTTGGGATGTGTAGTTTGCTATTTTCGTCTTTTCTGAGCTGGATTTCTTAGCCTTTCATAGGTATGTGTTGTCAGAACATTATGATTTGGGATGTGTAGTTTGCTATTTCAGGCTTTTCTGAGCTAAGGTTTTCTAGTATTTCGTAGGTGAATGTTGTCTGAAACCAATAGTTTGGGATGAGTAGTTTGCTATTTTTGACTTTTCTGAGCTAGGTTTCCTAGTCTTTCGTTGGTGTGTGTTGACTGAAACCTATGATTTGGGATATGTAGTTTGCTATTTTTGACTTTTCTGAGCTGGATTTCTTAGTCTTTCATAGGTGTGTGTTGTCTGAAACCTATGATTTGGGATGGATGGATTGCTACTTTTGACTTTTCTGAGCTGGATTTCTTAGCCTTTCATAGGTGTTTGTTGTCTGAAACCTATAGTTTGGGATGACTAGTTTGCTATTTTTGACTTTTCTGAGCTAGGTTTCTTAGCCGTTCATATGTGAGTGTTGTCTGAAACCTATGATTTGGGATATGTAATTTGCTATTTCTGACTTTTCATAACCGGATTTCTTAGTCTTTCGTAGGTGTGTGGTGTCTGAAACCTATGATTTGGGGTGTGTGGGTTGCTATTTTTTGACTTTTCTGAGCAGGATTTCTTAGCCATTCGTAGGCGTGTGTTGACTGAAACCTATGATTTGGGATGGTTAATTTGCTATTTTTGACTTTTCTGAGCTAGATTTCTTAGCCTTTCATAGGTGTGGCCTTTCAGAAAATTATGATTTGGGAGGTATAGTTTGCTTTTTGGACTTTTCAGAGCTAGGATTCTTAGTCACTCATAGGTGTTTGTTCTCTGAAACTTCGAGTTTGGGATGAGTAGTTGGCTATTTCAGACTTTTCTGAGCTAAGGTTTCTTAGTATTTCGTAGGTGAATGTTGTCTGAAACTTATGATTTGGCATATGTAAATTACTATTTCGGGCTTTTCTGAGTTGGATTTTCTTAGTCTTTCATAGGTATGTGATGTCTGAAACATATGATTGGGAATGTGTAGTTTGCTATTTTCGACTTTTCTGAGCTAGGTTTCTTAGCCCTTCATAGGTATGTGTTGTCAGAAAATTATGATTTGGGATGTGTAGTTTGCTATTTCAGGCTTTTCTGAGCTAAGGTTTTTCTAGTATTTCGTAGGTGGATGTTGTCTGAAACCAATAGTTTGGGATGAGTAGTTTGCTATTTTTGACTTTTCTGAGCTAGGTTCTTAGTCTTTCGTTGGTGTGTGTTGACTGAAACCTATGATTTGGGATATGTAGTTTGCTATTTTTGACTTTTCTGGGCTGGATTTATTAGCCTTTCATAGGTGTGTGTTGACTGAAACCTATGATTGAGATGAGTGGTTTGCTATTTTTGTCTTTTCTGAGCTAGTTTTTCTTAGCCGTTCATAGGTGTGTGTTGTCTGAAACTTATGATTTGGGATGTGTAGTTTGATATTTGAACTTTTCAGAGCTATGATTCTTAGTCCGTCATAGGCGTTTGTTGTCTGAAACTTCTACTTTGGGATGAGTAGTTTTCGCTATTTCAGGCTTTTCTGAGCTAAGGTTCTTAGTCTTTCATAGGTGAATGATGTCTGAAACCTATGATTTGGGATATGTAAATTTACTATTTCGGCCTTTCTGAGTGGGATTTCTTAGTCTTTCATAGGTGTGTGTTGTCTGAAACCTTATGATTTGGGATGGGTGGATTGCTACTTTTGACTTTTCTGAGCTGAATTTCTTAGCCTTTCATAGGTGTTTGTTGTCTGAAACTCTATAGTTTGGGATGACTAGTTTGCTATTTTTGACTTTTCTGAGCTAGGTTTCTTAGCCGTTCATAGGTGAGTGTTGTCTGAAACCTATGATTTGGGATATGTAAATTACTATTTCGGACTTTTCTAAGCTAGATTTCTTAGTCTTTCGTTGGTGTGTGTTGTCTGAAACCTATGATTTGGGATGGATGGATTGCTACTTTTGACTTTTCTGAGCTAGATTTCTTAGCCTTTCATAGGTGTGTCCTTTCAGAAACCTATGATTTGGGTATGTAGTTAGCTATTTTTGACTTTTCTGGGCTGGATTTATTAGCCTTTCATAGGTGTGTGTTGACTGAAACCTATGATTGAGATGAGTGGTTTGCTATTTTTGTCCTTTCTGAGCTAGTTTTCTTCACACAAAAACTTACACACACACACACACACACACACACACACGAAAACTTACACACACACACACACGTCAAAACTTACACACACAAAAGCTTAGACACACAAAAAACTTACACACACACACACAAAAAAACTTACACCCACAGCAAAAACTTACACCCACACGCAAAAACTTACCATGCACACAAAACTTACATGTACACAAAAACTTACACACACACTAAAACTACACACACACACACAAAAACTTACACACACACAAAAACTTACACACACACATGAAAACTTATGCACACACACATTAGGTTAGGTTAAGTTAGGTTAGGCTAGGTTAGCCTACGTACGCGCACGTACGTAGGCT